>ML784007.1:0-56169 GCA_009831015.1 Picea engelmannii
ACCTAAGTGCCTATGTTTGCTAGATTATCCCCTTTATAAGTTGAGGGGTCTAAGTGGTGCAGTATTTAGAGCATGCATGACATCATTCTTGAAAAGGAAACTGACTTTCCCCACATCAAAACCTTACAATGAAAAATTTAGGTCAAATGCGCGGTTGTGAGTATGGACAGGGGCGCGTGCGCACGGGAAGTATCAACAACCAGAGCGCATGCATGCGTCTGTGGGGTGGAATACTCGTGCATTTGTGCTCGTGACTGAAAAAAGAAATTTCGGATGAATTTCTCTCGATTCTCCAGTGAATCGACTGTCTCGCAGGTCGGCGGAGACCGGTTTGAGTCCCTGCAAGTTAAAAACGACAAAAGGAAAGCGAATTGAACCCAATTGAGAGAGGATTTGATACCTTAAATCCCCAGTATGGTCGCCAGTCTGTTCGCGGACAAAAGATCACCAGGTGGGAAAAATGGAGGCCGCTCTGCATGCCCTATTGGGTTCATCAAGGCAGAACATCTGTGGCAGCATGGGGTTAACAGAAAACAGAAAACAAAATAGAATACAATCTAACTTACAACTGAAAGCAAATAACAATTCGAAAACAAACAAAAATATCAAACATGAGACAAGGGAGTCGTCAATGGTTCCAGGATTGATATATTAGCGAAACCAGAGCACACGCTGAAGACAGAGATAGGGGTTCCCTCTCCCTCCAGCGGAAGGTCCTTTGGGGCCCTCAAGACTATGCTTTCCTTACAAAACGAGTAGAACTGAAATGAGTGGTGAAAGAACTCTGAGTTAGGCCGCTGATGGATGGCTTGTCAAAGACTGAGCTATGAATCTGGACAACGTAACTTTGCTTGGAATTCTCTGCTGAAACAGTGAGTCTTCACGGCTATTTATAGCATTTTTCCAGGCAGTCACGTAACCAACTTCTGGTGTGAACACGGACCTGTTTAGGGTTCAGTTAGGCCATTAATTCGCCGAATTTGCAGAGCCGACCCTGATTTGAGGGTCAAATCATCTTGGGGGCCGGTCCATGGGTGGTCGGGAGGCCGACTTATGCAATTAATGCACCGTATTAGCAGATGCGCGGCCTTTTATGTGGACAGTCGCGCGTCGGGCGCGCATGCGCGCATAACACGTTTTTGTCCCGCGCATCAAGCTGCTGTAAAGCGCCCTTCAATTTCTAGTTACTTTGTATAGTTTTTGACCCTTCTGGAATGCTGTGAACTTAATTCAGTGCCATGAATGACTTCATTGCTGTTTTGATGATGTGGAGTTCTTGTCGCCATGTGCAGACAAAATTTCAGTGATAACAGATATCACCATCATGACCGACCATTTCCATGTGGCCTACCACTGTGGAATTTACATGGCACTATTAGAATATGATGGATGTGCTCATTTTATCAGAGAAAATATCATTAGTGTCACCCAACCATAGGCCAAAGCCACCCTCCAAGCACCTTAACTTTGACAGAGAATCACTTCGAAAGAAAACCCTAGGCTAGATAGCCAAACAAAGGGTAGTACACCTTTCTCCAAGGATAATTCACCAAACAAGAGATGATTAAATAGTCCAAACCATAACCAAGAGATAGTCCAAGCCAAAACATAATCTTCTAGCTGCATCAACTACAATGACAACTTCTCCTCCAAACTTTCACACAAACTGGCTAGCTGCAGTACGCACAAGTGAGCTCTGCAATTCTGAGAATGTCTACCAGAATGAAGATTGGCCTCTTGTATTTATACTAATTCTGGCTAACTTCCTGGGCCGACTTCTCATTCTGGGTACTAATTCTTTAGTATATAATATTTCTTCTAGCCGACTTCTTCTCTTGGAGGCTAATAACCTAATACAAGTTATCCTCTTGAGCTTACTTGTCTTCTAGGGTTATTAGCAAGCTCATTAGGGTTTCTTCTTGCTTCCTGAAATATTCTATTCTCATCAGGTTTACACATGGAGGTAAATACCTCCCGCAACTACCATAATATCAACACTCCCTCCTAGCTAGGGAGGTATTGAAGGTAATGGTCTTGAGAAAAAACATACCATTCACCCGGTAGCATCAACATAGTCGTATAGACTATCTCATGACTAGATCATGAGCGCTATCATCACTATCAGTGTCATTAGCTACATCATTTCTCGAAACCATACTCCATCTGAGTAATCAGACATGATGTTGGATAAGTCACTCACTCCACAGAGTGACACAAGAGCCATTCTTCTAATCCAGACATATGTCCTAGAATAATAAATGTCCTCGACCATTTTATTGTCTGGGAAATATCTATCCATTGATCATCCATCTAAATGATAATCATATCCAACACTGTTAATACTCTTCAAGGAAATCAAAACAATATCATTAAGTAGAACACAACTGTGTCTATCCATAGTAGTACACAACCAAAATCCAGTGGTACACTACCATGCCAAGCAGCACACAGATACTTGATCAATGCCATATAATCATAATCAGTGGAACACATCCACCATAGTAGCATGCATCTACTGTCCAGAGACATACAATCTCCATAAAAATCATCTGATATCAACCTGAACAAAAAACATTGTTATGATATAAACTGAATCATCTGGGCCATTATTCCACTCACATCTGCGAGATCTGGAAGAGCATCTGCCCTCAAAAAGTTAAACATCAATGATGAGCTATATGGACTATTCTTCTCAAGAAAGGAATAATAACTGTCTTGATTTCTGAGCCTGGACCATTCCCCACCCTGGGCCATTCCTCCGGCACTAAACAAAGTGCAACCTAGAGAGAATGAGTCTACCCTAAGGAATGTTTGTCCTTGATTGTTGAACCTAGACCATTCCCCACCCTAGGCCATTCCTCCGGCACTAAACAAAGTGAAACCTCGACAGAATGAATCTTCCCTAAGGAATGATTGTCTGAACCATTTCCAAAGGAAATGGCTGTCCTGCACCAACCTCCAAAACAGAACATTCTTCAAATCTTCTCACAATTGTGATCCTCTAAAGAATGACTGTTTGGTGAGGCAAACCAGTCTTCTTGATTAACCATCAAGAAGAGAGATTGTCCTAGACCATTCCCCATGTTAACCACAATGGAAAACCACTGTCTATGGTACATCAACAATCCATCGAGCCATTTTCATTACAAAAATGACCATTCGATCTGGACCATTTTCCGAACTGGAAAATGCTTGTCCATCAGAAATCTCAAACCAATTTCCGAACTGGAAAGGAACTTTTCATCCTGGACCATTTTTTAAACTGAAAAATGACTGTCCATAAATCAATAACACATCAGTGCACCCTCCCAACCTGGGAGTCATCTCTTCCTTTTTCAATATGGAAGTTGTCTCCATGAGCTCTAGCTTGAGTACGCAAACTCTTTCATCTTAGATAGAGGCTTTACCAAAATATCTTCTTATCTTCTCATTTGTGGAGATATATATTGGAGATCCACTTCTCTTTTCTAGACTTCATCACAGAGAATATAATGCTTGATCTCAATGTACTTCGGTCTTTTTGGAACATTGGTTTTCTTTGAAGGCTTCATATAACTTTGATCATTACAGTATATCACAATTGAATTCAACACTTTTGTTTCCTGCTAGTTCATAAAATCGTGGAAAGGCTTAAACTGGAACACATCCATGTGGCACTTTTTCTGTCATCATGAGATCTTTGTCATGGATTAGAAATCCATCATCATGATCTTCTGAGTAGCCATTCTGATACAATATCTCTATTGTAAAAAGTCTTCACCACGCTTCTGTTGTGCATTGGATATTCTCCACCAAGTTGTCTTCTTCCATCTGCATACAAGGGTCTCTTTCTGGTATAACTCAAATCCTTGAGGTTTCTTTACATGTAAACTCCAACCTATGGATATTGCAGATGATATACTGGCTTATGTAGAGGTATGTCTGGTTTACTGGAACAAGCAATCATCATAGTCTTCTCCCTCCATCTGGGAGAACCTCTAGTTCTATATCTCGCAATGCTTATATTCTTAAGTCTTCCATACACTGTTCTTCATCACAACTTTTAGTTTCTCTTCTTGATTTCTTTTAGTGAGTTCATATCAAGCTAGTAATATTGTGATTCTCGATACAATGACTAGTTGTTCTGGCTTTTCTTTCTTTCTTGGAATCTTCATGTTCTTCTTTAGATCTTCGGTCCATGGAGTTTTCTATAGATTCCATGCTCTGAATAGTCCAGCTTCTTCCTTTCATGAATGTGGATGGATAACTAGGGATTCTTTTGAAGGATTCTTTTCAAAGAATACTTCTTCTAAGGTCAAACTGAACATGTACTGCTTTTCATGGTTGCTACCATGGATATATACTTTATCACCTTTAATGGATCATAGGATTAGCTCTGTCCTAATCCTTGCTTCATGTATGAATGAAAGCTCTTCTTTTGGTAATATATAATCAGATCCCTCCATATACAAGAGTCCATGCTTCCATCTCCATCCTTATTGCCTTCTACAAAGTGTTACAAATCTTTTTCCAATTTCCTCTTGATTGTTGACTTCTTTCTGTCTTTACTTCTTCTAGGTTTTTTTCTGATTTCAGATTATCTTGTAGCTTGCCTTATAGTCATAGTGATAGTAGTCCTTCTCTTTTTTTTCTTCCATAAGAATAGTTTCTCTTTGAACATATTATCTTCTAAAAAATATATATGCAATATATGTACCGAAAACATGGTATGTACAAGAACTATGAAGAGTATTGTTACCTTGTCTTAAAAGAAGAAGTTTGTTTTGTCCTGCTTGTTTTCTTTGATGGTTCCCTTTCTTCGGAAACTGATGCTTTGTGTGTTTCATTCCTTTTCTTTAAATTGGGACAATGATTCTAGTAGTGACCATACTTTTGACAATTGAAGAATTGTATCCTTGACATATCTTTCTCTTGATTTGTTTTCTTCCTGGAGCCAAACTTCTTTTTGTTCCTGAAATCCTTGAACCTTGTTGTAAAGGCTTGATCATCGTACTTATTTTGGGGTTTCTCTTTTGCACTGATCCTTGATTCTTCTTGAGAACAGCAAGTCCAAAGTTCTTCAAATGTAGGATACTCCTTCCTTGTGTTCATGCTTGTGGAAAATGCATCCCACATCTTGGGAAGACCATTGAGTACTATGTTTACCAATTCCTTCTTTGAAATGATCCCTTCAATATATTGTGGTTGATCTCTTAACTGAGATATTTTCACAAAGTATGATGTTATGCTATCATCATCATTCATATTCATGTCATATATCTCATTCTTTAGACTCATTATTTGTCCAATGTTTCTGACTTAGAAGACGTTTGTTAGGGTATCATACATATTCTTCGATGAGTCAATATGGGAGATGTAGGGTATCAAGAGGTATTTTATAGAGTCCACTATGATACTCATCATATTGATATCACCGTCTTTGAACTTCTCCATAACTGCAACATTCTATGGTTCCTTCTCTTTTCCTTCTTCAAACTCTGGTTCCACGATCTTTCCTTTCATGATATCCAACACTTTATTCTTGGCAAGAATGAGGTCAATCCTTGTCTTCCACGCTCTGAAGTTAGAATTTCCATATAACTTGTTTTCTGACTTCATAGAGTAAGTCATGGCTGCTTTGACTTGGTTAGCCCTAGATTTGACCAAAAACTCAAAATTGACGTCTTGTCTTGCTGAGAGTACCAGGAGATGCACTAGGCTAGGGTGCATTGGTCTATTTGGAAATTAGGTCAATCCCTTCACTTAAGGTACCTCAATGAGAGGGTTAGGGTTTCTACAACTGCACATGCTAGTAACCCTAGCGACAGTGCTTTAGTGACTGCTCCTGCTAGAAACCCTAGCGACAATTCCTCAACGAGCTTAATATCCGTATGGCTATGCTCCCTTCCAATGGTTAGACTGAATGAAAGAGGTTGTGGGCCCATAACCTGTTAGAATATGATGGATGCACTCATTTTACCATAGACAATATCACAATTGTCACCCAACCATAGGCTGAAGCCACCCTCCAAGCACCTTAACTTTGACAAAGAATCACTCCGGAAGAAAACCCTAGGCTAGATAGCCAAACAAAGGGTAGCACACCTTTTTCCAAGGAAGACACACCAAACAAGAGCTGATCAGATAGTCCAAACCATAACCAAGAGATAGTCCAAGCCAAAACGTAATCTGCTAGCTGCAATAGCTGCAACGATAACTTCTCCTCCAAACTTGCGCACAAACTGGCTAGTTGTAGTGCGCACAAGTGAGCTCTACAATTCTGAGAATGCCTGTCAGAATGAAGACTGGCCTCTTGTATTTATACTAATTCTGGCTAACTACCTGGGTACTAATTCTTTAGTATATAATATTTCTTCTAGTCGACTTCTTCTCTTGGAGGCTAATAACCTAATACAAGTTATCTTCTTGAGATGACATGTCTTCTAGGGTTATTAGCAAGCTCATTAGGGTTTCTTCTTTCTTTCTAGAATATTCTATTCTCGTTAGGTTTACACACAGAGGTAAATACCTCCTAAAACTACCATAATATCAATAGGCACTACCATGTCAGGAAAGTTTTATCTCATGGGTGTGTTTGGAACCTAATTGGGCCTTAGTTATGTCATCTAGGGGGATAAAAATGTTCATCATGGAATTATTATGCCCACATTGTCTCGATCAAGACGTCAATTATGCCTGCTATGGGGTCTAAAAATGTCCATTATGCCCACTCTGTCTCGAGACATCAATTAAACATGAATGGGCAAGAGATATGATTGGAAATTACAAGGATTAATGGATGAACATAGTACATATTAGAATTTTTCATGATGTGGGAAGCATGGATAGTACCTGACCTAGATCAATTTTGCTACCAGATAGTCTATGAGCAAATTTTAAGTCAGATGTTAGTTAATGTTACTAGTGAAGTCATATGATGGTTGGTCCTGACCGATACTGCCATGTACCAGAGTTACCCCTTTGTATAAAGAAGGGACAATAGTCTATGGAATTATAAGTAGCATGTTGAATGGTTAAGTCTGTATAATACAAGTGCCCTAGGGGTTTTTGAGGATGTTGAATCCATTTATGCATTCATAAATGCGAGTTAAACAACATTAAATTTTGATTTTCCCTAGATTTAGATCCCCGTATTCAAGTGAAAAATGCCAATTAATCTTAGAATGTTTAGACTATGCCACCATGGGGGAAACTTGGGGAGGATTTAGGTTGTTGGCTCAAAGGTCACAATATTTCACCCGTATTCAAATGGTGTCGTTGGTCAAGAAGAAACATGCTGCATCAATGTCGATAGTCTAGGAGGCCCTAAGACAAAGAAAGGGAGAGTCTCCAACAACAGTGGGAGGACCAAAGGAAATGGAGAACATATTGAGGGGAGGAATCGATGACGCCAACAATTTTAAGGGAATGTGACAGTATAAAGAGTCGAGATACAAAGTATTTCTCTAGAAGGAATATGTCCGGGTTTGTCAGGCCAAATGGGCATTGAAGGTGTTTGACCCAGGTATAGGATATCATGGAAGTTGTTTAGCAAAAATACCATAACAATTGGTAAAAATATATCTTGTTTGTATCAGTAATGTCCATCCCCACCATAATATTCTACCTCAAGCTCATCCCTAATACTTCCCCTTTTCTCTTCCCACCTAGTGGTGCACCCTCCATGGGGGAAACTTGGGAAGGATTCAAATGGTAGGCTCAAAGGTCACAATAATGCACCCGTATGAGAATGGTGCCATTGGTAAAGAAGAAACACGTTGCATCAATTTTGACAGTCTAGAAGGCCTCAAGACAAAGAAAGGGGGAGTCTCCAACAACAGTGGGAGGACCAAAGGAAATGGAGCACATGTTGAAGGGAGGAATCGATGATGCCAATAATTTCAAGGGAATGTAATAGTATAAAGAGACAAGAGACAAAGTATTTCTCTAGAAGGAATATGTCTAGGTTAGTCAGTCCAAATGGGCATTGAAGGTGTTTGACCCAAGTATAAGATATCATGGTGGTTGTTTAGAAAAAAGACGATAAAGATTGGTAAAAATATACCTTGTTTGTATAAATCTTGTCCACCCCCACAATAATATTCTACCTCAAGATCATCCATGATACTTCCCCTTCTCTCTTCCCACCTAGTGGTTCACCCCCCATATCCTTACCACATTATGTATCTTCCATTAGACTCTTCGGTGCATTACGAAGTTTGGAACCCATTTGCACTGTAAGCTTCTTTAGCACCACCCCACAATGTGAAGTTGGTGACTGGATAAAACACCCTTATGAATATCGATTGCAATGAATAACTAACTACAACAAGGCAGAGTGTGCCTCAAGTACTAAGCATTGTCCCAAAATTGTAACAATTGGCTCGAGGACCTTTGAATACATGTAAAGTTAGTTATGATCCACTTATTTAAGTGACCTATGGGTCACAGTGATCCCCATGGGGAACATAATATATAAGGTTGTAAGTAGAGAGATAACGAATGAGAGGCTTGATAGAGATTCTCAGGAGGAATCTTCGAAGAGGAGAAAGTTGTAGAATATGTATTACAGTTTGCCCAGTTTTGTAATAGAGATTGTATCTATGATGCATGTCACATAAAGATACTTCTATATTTATAAGGAATTAATGGAAGATTGATATTGTTTTTGACTCTTAATTGTCTTATATGTGATGCTTGTTGTGATCTTTAATGATTATCTTCAATCTTTAAGTGATCTTTAATTCATCTTTTTAATAATGTCTGAATCTACCTTCAAGAAATTATATTTCAGGTTTTTTTTTTATGAGACACAAATCATTGTATTGATATTTCTAGTGGAAATCAAATACACATTAACGAGATCCATTCTACTTTTAACATTAGCAACCATTGTCTTTATAGATTGCCTCTATCATATAAGACTAGCCTATCCTTGTGATTTTGACTCTTACAATCATCCTTATACATGTCACTCTTTAAACAAATAGTTCCACAACTTTGTATTGATGCCAAGACAAAACCATGAGACAAACTCTCTATAACTTGACATAAACACAAATTAAAACAAGACAAAAAATACATTCATAAAAAATATTTAAGAGTATCGAATATGTAGGAGTATGGTCCTTAATCTCATAACAAGAAAAAAAACTTCCTCCAAAATGAATGCCTCCTTTGATAATTGATTAGCTTTGTGGTTGAATTCTCAATAAACATGAGGAAAGGACACCTCTTCAAAAACTATTTTCTTTTCCATAATCCTATTGAAAATAGGCCCCAACTCCAAGTTAGAAATGTTTCTTTTATCATTTTCCCAGTCCATCAAAAGTTTGGAGTCACCAAATACATGTAGCCTCTTAATATGTTTGTCCACTGTAACCTTAATTAAGATCCAAAGGGCATATGGTTGGGCTCTATTGTTTATGCCCAAACCTGCCCAATGTTGTATTATACCTTGGATTTGAGTTTTGCAAGTTGTTGGGGATGTGGTTTATCATAGTAGACCTATTCATGTTGTTTATTTTACAATTCTAAGTTTAAAAAGGGTGGTTATGAAAAAGAGACAAAGTTTTTCTTGTAATTTGCAAGGTCTAAACTGTAATAAGTGACAAATAAAAATCCACGCCCAAGCTTCTGTATAGATCTAAAACTTGTTTTATAAGTTTTAAGATGGAGTTTACATAAATGGTAAATTTACCTATGCATATAAAGTTCAATTGAAAAAAAAGAGAGGTTTCTTCCATGCACCTAGAATTGAGATTTCATATAAATTTTAATGCAAAATTCCCTCTACCTCAAATGCATGCCCTAGTCTCAATTTTGACCCAAATGTTGTATTTTCATTAGTTTCGTTAACATTTGATTTACCATAGAATTTTTATATTCTTTTAACATTCAATAATCATATACTGAAATATATAAGAAATAGATAAACAAGCACAAGAAGACACAAATATTTATCTGAGGAAAACCCCAAACTCGGGGAAAAACCCAACCAACTTTTCTTAGAGAGAATATTCCAATAAAACCATGAACAAGCTCTAATAACAAGACCAAACCAACAATGAAGAACCATGATAAAAAATACTTATCTCTTCTTCTTGGAAAACCCTGGCGAGGGTAAACAATCAACACCACAAAACTAGTACCAAGATAGCACACCACAGAGATGGCACCAAGATAGGCACATCACTAGAACTTACACCACAAAGCCAGTGCCACTAGTAACTGCAACTGCTACTGCAACTAATAACTAGCATGAAGCAACTTAATAGCACCACACAACCTTATCACAACTCCTCCAGAGGTAGTGCATAAGATAAATCACCAATATCCACCAAAAATATCCTTCCCCAAGTGGGGCGCACTCTCCAAGAGAACTAGAGACCAGAAATAGTGAAACCACTACAACTGCCTAGTGCACACTCCAGAAGGAGTACTATTTGTCTGTACAAATGAACTAACCCAGACTTGTATTTATATTAATATGGACACTTGTTTGGAGCCGACTTCTTATTTTGGGTCTTCAGATTTACTTTATTCTTTTATGTGAGCCGACTTCTCTTCCTGGAAATTATATTTCCACTTTATTATTATTTCTTGTGGGCCGAATTATCTTCTGTGGTATTTTATTTCACTTTATTCTTTTCTGGGGTGTTCTTCAACTATTCAATGGTCTTCCTTTGAATTCTGGAATCTTCTTCTTCTCTAAGAAAAGTTTTCTAGGAGGAAAATACCTCTCTCAGCTAGCAAAACATCAACACTCCCTCGCAGCTAGGGAGGTATCTTTCCATAATGTCTTCATCCAATAGTCCACTGACTACTCTACAATCAAATAGTAGCACACAAATAATACCATGCCATCGATAGTTCAAATCATCTGCCACAATCTCTTTGAATATGCTACAATCAATCACTAGCACACATATACTTCCAAGTAGTCTAGTAGTCTCCACAACCACATGGAAATCAACTAGTAGCAAACAAATACTACATTGTCATCCAATGGAACAAAATTGTTTCCAAGTCATAGTAGTACATGAATACTATCATAGTGGTACACAACCACTTCTGTATTCCTCCTGATTGTGCTATGATGTTCCTTCTTCTTTTCTTGCAGACTTATTCACACCCATCCACCTCGCATGGTATGGGAAAGACAACCTCCATAGCCCTATTCACACATAGCCTCCTCACATGCCTTAAGAGAGGCTATCCCATGGTCCAATACCATGCTCCAATTCTTATTCTCACCTACCCACCTCGTATGTCATAGGGAAGACTTTCCACAAGTCTTATTCACACCTAGTCACCTCACATGGCATATGAAAGACTTGTACCAGATTGTGATGTTTTTCCTCTCCAAATAGTCTTATTTGCACCTACCCACCTCACATGGTGTAGGAAAGACTATGAACATAGCCCCATTCACACCTAGCCACCTCACATGGCGTAGGCAAGTCTTGATATAGATCTTATTCACACCTAGCCACCTCACATGGCATAGGGAAGATCTGTATCTGGATATAAATTACTCCCTCGGTCACCTCACATGACTGATCTGAGAAACCCTTGGCCAAAGGGGAAAGCTATCTGGAGGAGAAACAACATGCCTCCCTCTCAACGAGGGTGGACATTCTGCATCATGCCAAGCTTGTCTCTAAAGTACTCATACTTCACTCTTGACAGAGGCTTGGTGAGAATGTCTGATATCTTCTCATCAATGGATATGTAACAGAGCTCCACAACTCCTCTCTGCACCATGTCTCATATTTAGTGGTATTTGATCTCTATATTATTCAACTTTTCATGAAACAAATGATTCTAGGACAACTTCACATAACTTTGATTGTCACAATGTATCAAAGTTGGCTCCAACTCTATATCAAATAACTCTACAAGCAACTTCCAGAGCCACATTGCTTCACGACTTGCAACACTAGCTGCAATATACTCTACCTCTATTGTACTGAGTGCCACTGACATCTTATTCCTACTCAACCATGAGATCATGCTTGATCCCAAACTAATGCAACACCCTAAGGTGATTTTCCAGTCCATTATACTCCCTTCCCAGTCAAAGTTTGTATAACCCTGCAAATTCATTTCTATATCCAAGACATATCTCAATCCATATCCAATCATACCATGTAGTTACCTAAACACACCTTTCACTGCTATCCAATGTACATGTTTGGGTTTAACCATGTATTGACTCAAAGTATTCACTGCAAAACATATGTAAAACCTGGTGTTAACCAAGTACATAAAGGATCCAATCAATTGTCTGTACATTGTGGGATCCACCAAATATGAATATGAATCGCTCAATAGCTTCATATTTGTCATCATAGGTGTGGCCTTGGACTTGCAGTCCATCATCCTGAATCTTTGCAAGATCTCAACAATATATTTTCCTTGGCTAAGTAAAATCTCATCTAGCCTCTGCCACACCTCCAATCCCAAGAAATAATGTAGAATACCATGATCCTTCATCTCGAACTCTAAAGTGAGTTCCCTCTTGCACCCATTTGTGATATTTTCATCCCCTATAAGAAAAAAGTCATCCAATATCAAGGGGAAACCATCCCCAAGATCATCAAAATAATTGTCTAGCATATCCTGTGTTGGGTACCTGATTAAGCTCATACAAAGCCTTCTTCAATATGTATACATGGGAATCCTTCTCATGTATCTTGTGGTTTCTCTATGTACATTTCTTCCAGATAGTAGAGCAAGTTTCTCATAATAATATTTTACCTATTGCTGGGAGAATCATATGGCCACAAATAAATCTCTGTACATATCTATGCTTCCATATACAACATGCTTGATCTTGTAGATAAACTTGGAAGTCACCAATGACTTCCCTTCTAGTCTTGGAACCAAGGAAAAATTCATATCCCAATCCTTCTGAATGGCTTCCTCCTTAGTTATTGAAACAAGGGAATCCTCCTATGAGATATCATATCTCCTCGAAGCCTCTGAAGCTTCGATCTAACCTCCTCAATTGATGACCCCTATCTGTCAGTATTGGAAGATGTCTCTCCCTCCCATATGAATTATAGGAGGAATACTTTTTGAATGAAAGTATCTAAGCCACTAACTCTCTCTGATCACTCTAAGTCTACATGCTCCCTCTTAAGCTTGAATCCCTATGAGTCCATATAATATCTAGAGCCATATGTTCCCTCTACATGTGTTGACCTCCTCTAAAGTCTAATCTCCTATGAACTATCCTGGGGAGGTTGCTCCTCCGTACTGGATCCCGAGGGTTGAATCCCTCTTAACTCTATCTCCTTACGAGTTGGTAGTTGGTGGGGTATGTTATCCCCATTTTGTTGATAACTAAGGAGATTATGTCTCGAGGCCCTCAGGTTGCAGATATGGAGTGCCAAGAGACTACACGACTAGCAGTATCCTATTTCATAGATGGAGACCCTTATCACCACCACATAGTTCATATATTTTCATATGACATCCACCACACCAGTTGGCTTCCAGGAGGAAATGGGCATTGCTCCATGAGGTACAAGTCAGGTATTATGGTGAGTGTCATTTCAATATTTGAGGCATTCGAGTATGTTGTATCTTAGACTTATTTAGATTTCATGACATATGCTTGGACATTGTGCCTTTTTCCCTGCTTCACCTTGGTGGTTGACATTGTTCCCTAGTAAGCGGTCTTCCTTGGGAATGGGTTTTCTACTAGGAAATCCCTTGAAGAGCCATCATACTATTCTCAATCATACTTACCACTTTCAATTACTATTTCCCCCCATTTCCTCATCTCTTGGGATTTTAGGGTGTATTGACCCAAGAAGGGTTGTCCCTCATTCTATGGGAAGAAGGGGTTTGTAATGCCCATATATTACTAAGGGTCATTAAGTTTCCTAAACATTTTAAGAAACTAAACTGAAACAAAACTTCATAACATAATATTGACTTTTATAACAACAACTTCAGTAACTTGGATTTATCAATAAATACATAACTTAACAAGTACCTGGATCTGATGCTAATTTATGTTGCCTCGTTTCTTTGCTGCTGCCTTTCTGCTCCCTGCTACACAGATCAACCCTGCCACAAACAGGAAAATAACTGCCCAAAACTACTGTCCTCCCTGCCAACTAGGAAAACTACCTAGCTCCAGGATATCTACGGATATCCTGGCCCTCCATGCCTAAAACCTCCATCAACATGGTGCCCCTATGTGTTCCATTATAGGGTGTTGACCCTGGTTCTGTTAGGAGGGGTGGAGGCTTTTCCCACCATGTATCCTCCATTATAGGGTGTTGACCCTGGTACTGCTAGGAGAGGTGGAGGTGTTTCCCACCGTGTATCCTCTGAAACCTGAAGTCCTGGGAGGACAGTGCTGGTTCCCACTCCCTAGACGTGTGATGAGGACTGTCAGTTGCCTTCTAGGGAAGCTTGGTCGAGATAGAGACACTTCCACTTACGGGTTCTATTTGGAGTTAGGCCAATATAGTTGGCGCTCCAAGATAGTCTAGCAAAGGATGGATAGGATGGGAGATGGAAGTAGGTTAGGAAGGAAGGATGAGTAGAATAGTTGAGACTTATGGAGATCTGTCCTATGGTGGAATTTGATGTCGTCCCTTCAAAAGAAAAAAAGAGAAATATATGAATATTCTTTTTATGAAATTAAACCACAACTATTTAAAATAGATTATTGAACTGGNTAAAAAAAAAAAAAAAAAAAAAATCTCACACAGATAAATGATTGTTGTCTTTTATAAAAGACTAGCCTTGCTGACTAGATTGAATGCATACATAAATTATTAAAGAATGAAAGTTTGATTATTAGTACATGCACGAGGTTTTCATGTACTAGCTACACATGCATTCCTTGTACATATACATTAGTATGTATGGACTTCTTGATTTACTTACTGATATTGCCAGTTGCTTGTTGCGAATGTATGAACCATGCTCTTTTCCTCTGTACCATCTGATACCTTAACTTCGGGACGAAGTTTCTTGAAGGGTGGGTGTATGTAACGACCCTAGATTGATAAATGATTAAGATTATTAAGTAAGAGTTAATTAAAGAATAATTGAGGATTAACTAAGTAATAATAATATGACTGAAGATCACATTTAATGAACTGTGACATAAATTTAAGAGATCAAAAAGAAAAGATATAATAAAAGTTGTGTATGCCCAGGGTGGCGTATGCAAAGCGAGATAGCCCAAAAATCCCGAGATGATAAAATATTAAAGGGGGACGCAGAACGGAGGATGGGGGTGGTTGTGGAGTAATTACGTTAGTCGGCAGGGAGGAATAAGGGACGGGAAGAGGGGCATGTGTGCACCATTCAGCGGGGGATGGATGATGCGGACTGTATTGCTGAGCTAGTTGTATTGGCTGAAAACCATTGCATTTTTCCGTGAGCAGAATTTATATGCACTGTGGTATTTGATGTGCACTGTGGTATTTGTTGTGCACTGTGGTATGGGTTGTGAGCCTGTTGTATTCTTTGTGGACTGTTGGCTTACTGGGAGAAAGGAACAGATTGTTTTGGACTGTGGCTTTTGATCAGGGGAGGCACCGAGTTGCTAGAGGTTTTGGGTACGGAGGGCCAAGATATTCGTAGATATCCTGGAGCTAGGTAGTTTTCCTAGTTGGTAGGGAGGACAATAGTTTTGGGCAGTTATTTTCCTGTTTGTGGTAGGGTTGATCTGTGTAGCAGGGAGAAGAAAGGCAGTAGCCAAGAAAAGAGGCAACAGAAATTAGCATCAGATCCAGGTACTTGTTAAGTTATGTATTTATTTCATACTGTAAATCATTTAGTATTTATTGATAAATCCAAGTTACTGAAATTGTTGTTATAAAAGTCAATATTATGTTATGAAGTTTTGTTTCAGTTTACTTTCTTAAAATGTTTAGGAAACTTAATGACCCTTAGTAATATATGGGCATTACAGGGTTAAAGGCCCAAAGGGATTATTTTTGGGTAAAATATAAAATCCTATGTATAAACCTTCTAGATGCTTCACTCAAGGATCACCCAAGAAAGAAATGAGACACTTATGTTTGAGAAAAGAGGGACCCACAAGAAATATGATTATGAATGCTTAAAATGTTAGTTGGAGGATACAAGGTCTCATCACGATCCGACCTAACATGTTCATGGATATCTAGTGGTATGAAATTACCATCATATGGTCACCAAACTAGGGTAATGGTTCTCAGTTGCATGGTTGAGGGAAATGGGGTCTCATCACAATAAAACCTTCTTAATTATGCTAGGTATTTGTGGGTGAAATTTTCATTATCTAGACACCACACCATGGCAGTGGATTTCAACTTATCCTTAAATTTATGAAAGAAACAAAGAATAAAAAAATAATGGGCTTGGAAAAAGGTGCATTGCAAACGAAGGTACCACACACCCTCTACAAAGGCACCCATGAATGAGACACTACAACCCCTTGTATGTCATGAACCCCATTCCCATTGAGTCTTGGACCTTAACCACTTCATCCACTTTACATGGCTTAGAGAGGGATCTCTTGGAAAAACTTATTGACCTGGGGTAATATATACCTAATAGGACACCTTGTCAACCCTCCCATATTCAATCTTGACAACTTGCATAATGTCTTTGAGCACGTAACTATTTGACACAATAATCTTTGATGCACATGCTTAGGTGGATCAGTTATTGATTGAATTTAATTATCATGATGTTATGAATTGAGATCCTTGGAGGGTGTGCTTATTTGTCTTTGCAGGACCTAGTTGATGGATAGTTTTGGAAGAACAATCCTATCTTAGGATTCCATGGGGCTTGAAGTCCACAGGTGGATGTCAAGGATCTACATGCCAGATGAGAGAGATGAAACCTCAAAGGCCTAGAATATGACTTGGACAACATAACCTATCCCCCACATGCCAAACGATTTTCCTAGGAGAGACAAAATGTCACCTCTAGAGGCATAACGTCACCTAGTGGGGGCTAGGGTTTGGTGGTGAGGTTGACATGCATTGGAACAAGGATGTTTTGAGTTGTTTGAGGATTTTACCATGAAGGCAGTCACTTGGATTCTTGACATGTGGCTTGGGAATCCCTTCTATACTCCTCCATCACCAATGACTTTCTCCTATTTCCAAAACGTCCCCTAAAGGGGTGACGTCTTTATAAACTAGGGTTTTCTTTGTGCAAAAAGTGAAATTAAAGTGAATTTTTTAATATTAATTTTTAAAAGGGGAAATATTAGGGTTTTTTACCCCTATTCTTGTGGTTTACCCTTAATTATGTGGACAAACTATCTTAGTGACATTTTGTATAAATAAGAGATCATAAGATCTCATTTTAACATAACTCTCCCTCTTGTGAGAAGTACTTGGACTAAAATTTTCACTACACTTGGAGTATTTTTCCTTTTGTGCTATGGAATAATGCTTTTTAGTTATGGTTGATGATGATGATGGTGCTCTATCTCTTGGAGGTCATTCTTTTTCTATTGTGGAGGTTTACTTTGGCATGTTAAAGGATTTTCTTGGATTGGTATGGTCTTTACTTTGTTATTATCACTTGTATTTCAAGTTAAGGTTGTTTTGGCCAAGGATATATAGGGAGTATAAGGATATACACCCCTATCCTAGTTTTTTTTAGTTTCCTATAAATTTATCAAGGGTCAAAGTCTGAATTGAGTGTTTGACATATATTAGGATGTTGAAGAAAATGGTGTTTGAAAGGGTAATGAAGTGGTCCTAGGGATTCTTATCATCATCTCGAGTTTCAAACTATCAATCAATGAGCTTCAGCCATCAATCAAAGCCAAACAATGGAAGCAAATTTCAAAAGGAATCTCGCTCCGCAAGTTCACTATGCAATTTCACAGCACAAGTTCTGGAAATGATTGTTTTTGCAGTCAACTTCAAACTCAGTTTCTTTCCAAATGAAAAGGAATATTTAAAAAATGAAAGAGGAATTTGACAAGAATGATCCCATTCACAAAAAATTCTCCCATTTTTTTCACAGGTGTCATGGTTTGGAAGATTCAAATGGATCTTTACAGCCTATTTTTCAGATTTAAACATTTAATGATTTCCTGTTTTAGTCATTATCTTTGGGCATGGATATCGAGACACTGGAGAGGAATTTTCTAAAACTGAAAGACGTTTTTCTTAAGAACGGGTTCATATACAAAACCTCTCTCTGTTTTGTAACCTCTATCATGATTCAAGAGATATGATGTTATCTTTGACCCCTATTTTCCAGAAAATTGATTCCTATTTCCTAGTAGGCAGTTATAAACGTGTTGCTATAATTTTGTAACCATATCTAACTTTGGGAAGTAGTTGAGATCGAAATCCTCAGCTTGGGGAAGATTATTTTCTATATCTATTTGTAATTTTTATTTACTAAGGGGGTTGGAAAAAAGTGTAGAATATACATCTCTTTGAGCACTTGTGTAATTTTGAGTTTTAATGGAATATCAGTCAAAAGTCTAGAATTACTCTTACCAGTGATTCTTGTGTGGAAGGTTTTGAGTTTTTTTGTCCTATTTGTTTTTATGTATATGTTTTCTCTCATGTTTATCCATTTGATGTTAAATTTCTTCAATATTTAGCATCAATTTTCTAATTACAAAATTCATTTGTTATGCTCTATTTTTATATTTTCTAAGTACTTTCATATTTTTTCCTCTGAAATGCTTTCAAATTCATTCCGTGATTGATGCTCCAAAGTCATCTAGTTCTATATTTTTGGTCCTCACCCATACTACAACAATTTGAATAACTAAAAAAATCTACTATCTTGCCTCTGCTTCCTTGAGAATTCCACCACCAGTCACTAATAGTTCCCATTACACTAAATTTGACTCCATGCCCAATGTATTATTTTTCACCTCTGCCATCAACCACATATTAAAACCTTATTTCTATTTCAAATCTGACCATTGAGCCTAATATATAGTGAGATATCCCTCTCTATTTTGGAAAGGCCAGATTCCAAGCCCGGAGTGGTCTGTGGTTACCTTTGTAGTTTTCCTCCCACAACCAAGGGAAATTACAGAGTGCTAACATTTTTGCACCGTTGTCGAGGACCAAAGGTGAAATCTTCCTTGGGAGAAATGAAAATTTTCATATCTGATTGTTGATGGTGGACAACAGTCAGACACAAGGAGATTGTAAATCATCCACCCGGAGACTCCATTTTCATAAGAATTCAAATTTCAGAGCTTTCATGGTGACTCCGCTGGCCGAAGATGGAGTCCAAATCTACAAGGTATGCTCCTATTAATCTTGTTCACATTCTTGGTTTCCCAAATCGAATGCCTTACACAGATTGGCATACATATCTACCTAGATTCAAAGATGGAAAAGGAAACGATATAGCTCTTCACTTGGTTAAATTTCATATGCATGTGCATAAGATAAAGGTTCAATTTCATGAAGGTTTCTTGATGAAGATATTCATGGTCACCTTGGAGGGAAAGGAAAAACAATGGTATGAAAATTTACCACCTACAAGTTTTTATTCATTGCAAGATTTTCATACGATATTTTTTGTAAATTATAAAAGATCCTATCCATCATTGTTATTGGTTCAAGACTGTTGTCATCATTTTGAAAGTTTTATTCAGAACTTGGAGAATTCTTATGAAGATCATGAGTTCATGGATGAGGAAATTTTAGAGGCCATTTATGAAAATCCTTTTCAACATCAGGAACATAAATTAGAGCACAATAGTTTTGAAGACAAAGTTGATTTTCAACAAACAATATCTTCCCCTTTGACTGAAGGTGAAATGATCCGAATTTTGATGATGAAAGCCATGTTCTATCTCTTGAATTTGTTGAAAATTTGCAGCAGTCTTGCCAATCTTCATGTCATCCAGAGTATGAGGATAACCATTCATATGTTTCTTCAAATTATGAATTTTTTGAATCTTTGTTTCAAGAAAAGGTTTTTCAAAATCAGATTTATGAAATTGCATCTATAGAAACTTTAGATAGTAAGCCATCATATGACATAGAATTTCAGGAAATGATTACATCATCCTATCACATTTGTATCACAGAGTCACAATGGCAAGAGAATAATGTGCATGAATTTGTCTGTCTCGGTTCTTCTGAAAATCAAGATGACACTCCTGTTGATATCCATGAAGGGTCATTTGTGCACATTTTTGCAATTGATGATGTGGCTACCTCAATTAAAGATTTTCAAGAACACACTATTCTTTTCCCTGATGCGAATAATAAGCTTGATGAACATATTGTTTTCTTTCATTCTGAAAAGGATCTTGCGTTGGATGACATAGAACAATTAATAGTTGTAAACGAAGGGAATGCTTGTCTTTTTGATAACCTTCAAGACAAGGTAGTGTATCATTATTTTGAATATTCTTTTGTAGTTTTGTTGGAATCATTAAGGAAAGTGAATTTTGCAGAGTTCATAAACTTTGAAGGTGGATTTATATTTCATATTGAGTTGCCATCTTTTAAGCTTTTCTTTCATTTTGGAGAGAATCAAATCAAAGTCCAGTCAACTAGCCATTTGTTTGATTGGTTACATTGGAAATATGAGATCACTTGAATTCAACAGTTTCCTCAGCTGATTAGAGTAGGACTGTTGTACTAATAAGCTTGTTGGGCAAGAATTTGTTTCAATTAGGATTCTAGCAGTATGGTTTTAAATGTGTTCATATTCTAGTTTTCAGTTTTCAATTTTCAACAGTAATCAGTTTGCAATAGTGACTTTTTCAATTCCAGTTTGAGTTTACAATGTGAATGTTGTCAACTTCAGTTTTTTGTTAGTAGTTGGAAAGTGGGCTTGATTTTAGTTGGAGAAGAAAACAAGTCAGTTTTCAGGTTGAGAACATCCCAATGGATAAAGGAAACTGGTTAGTGATTTCTTTGATGCCTCACATGGAGGATAACATCCCCATTGGAGCCAATTCTAGTGTCCTATAATTTTCTCAAGGGTCAAAGTCCGAATCGAGTGTTTGACATATATTAGGATGTTGAAGAAAATGATGTTTGAAAGGGTAATGAACTGGTCCTAGGGTTTCTTATCATCATATCAAGTGTAAAAATATCAATCAGTGACCTTAATCCATCAATAAAATACAAACAATAGAATAAAATGTCAAAAGGAACCTCGCTTCACAAGTTTTCTGTGCAAGTTCACTGTGCAAGTTCGCTGCATAAGTTCTAGAAATGACTAGTTTTGCAGTAAACTTCAAACTGAGTTTGTGTCCAAATGAAAATGAATATTTTAAAAATGAAAGAGGATTTTGTTAAGTATGATCCCATTCATAAAAAAATCTCTCAATTTCTTCACAGGTGTCATGTTTTCGAATATTCAAATGGATCTTTACAACCTATTTTTGAAATTTAAACATAATGATTTCATGTTTTAGTCATTATCTTTGGGTGTGGATCCCGACACTATGGATAGGAATTTTTGAAAACTGAAAGAGGGTTTTCTCAATAATGGGTTCATATACAAAAACCTCTCTCATTTGTGTAAAATATATCATTACTTGAGAGATATGATTCTATCTTTGACCCCCATTTTCCATAAAATTGATTCCTATTTCATAGCAGGCAGTTCTAAACCTGTTGCTATAATTTTGTAACCAGATACAACTTTGGGAAGTAGTTGAGCTCGACCTCCTCAACTTGGGGAAGAGTATTTTCTATACATATTTGTAATTTTTATTGACTAAGGGGTTTGGAAAAAAGTGTAGAAGATACATCTCTTTGAGCACTTGTGTAATTTTGAGTTTTAATGGAATATCCGTCAAAAGTCCAGAATTACTCTTACCAGAGATTCTTGTGTGGAAGGTTTTGAGTTTTTTGTCCTCTTTGTCTTTATGTATATGTTTTCTCTCATGTTTCTCCATTTGATGTTAAATTTATTCATTATTTAGCGTCAATTTTCTGATTACAGAATTCATTTGCTATGCTTTGTTTTCATATTTGCTAAGTACTTTCATATTTTTTCCTCTGAAATGCTTTGGAATTCATCCTGTGATTGATGCTCCAAAGTCATTTGGTTCTATATTTTTGTTCCTCACCCATACTACAACAATTTGAATAAATCAAAACATATACTATATTGCCTCTTCTTCCTTGATAATTCCACCACCAGTCAGTAATAGTTCCCATTGCACTAAATTTGACTCCATGCCCAATGGATTATTTTTCACCTCTGCTATCAACCACATATTAAAACTTTTTTTCCATTTCAAATCTAGCCATTGAGCCTAATATACAGTGAGAGATCCCTCTCTAGTTTGGAAAGGCCATATTCCAAGCCCAAAGTGGTTTGTTGTTACTTTAGTATTTTTCCTCCTGCAGCCAAGGGAAATTACAGAGTGCTAACAATTTCCACCATAATTATCAATCTTTTAAAGTTGTTTGCACAAGTTTTTATTGAGGAAGTAATAGGATTTACACCCCTCATTTGCAAACCCTATATAGGTTACCTACCTTGGGAAGTAAGAGGATTTACACCCCCAAGTTTTTGGTAGTCCTAGATATTTCTTTTGACCCCATTAACGCACACTTAAAGGAACTAATATTCCATTGGAGAAACAAAATATTGCATTGGGAAACATGATTTCTTGTTGTATTAACTTTTTGTAACTTGGATTGTGTTCCTTGTGCTTAGAGCACTTCGCAGCCACTAGGGAATCCCCATCAAAGGGGTAATTATTGATTCTATTACAAATTTGCATATTCAACCATTAGGGGTGCAGAAAACCTAATCTAATTGCTTGAATAAATCTCTAATCAACCGCTAGAAGTTGCCCAAAGTTTGCACACTTATACTTCTTGGCCTAGTGCACTTTTTGGCCAATTTTGGAGGAGTTTTAGTGGCTAGTTTTCTTGCTGTAATAAGTTGATTGTTACATCCATAAGGCTGATATATATTTCTGCAGAAAGTGTTTACAACAACCTTATCTTATCATGCTAGTATCTTGGTCTTTAATCTTGAGGTTTTCTAGTGTTTAGCTAGTCTATCTCTTGTATATTTCACTTGATTTGTAGCATTTATCTCGCAACTTATTATGCCATTTTATTGACGATATACATTGTTACTAAAAACTTCTATTAGGGACAACAAACTTAACTTTCTTGTCCAATTGGTTATATTGCACCATATGCTTGTTTTTCTTGTGTCTCAGGTAGGTGCTTCACTATTTGCAGGTTACTCAAAATATTTGGAAACCCTTGGACCTTCCCTAGATTCTTTTACAAGAATTTCATGCCACTTAGAATTGACCTTTGGGGACATCCTCTCCATCTTCATCTTTTTCCATCTCATTTCCCCTAGGGTCACCAGGATTCCCCCCTTGAGATGACTACCTCACCTCTAAAATGATGATGATACCTAACTAAGGTGACAGTGGGTAGGTGACCTCTTAGTTGTCACCGATTGGTATTGGATTGGGATTTTCCCAACCTACAGTTTGTGCAATAACATTTTGGCACCGTTGACGGGGAGGATTTTGAATCCTCTTCATGCCCTAATGCCACTTTAGAAATATTCCCTCCCAAAGCCTCTATCCCTTAGATTTTCTAGTGAATCCATTGAAGAACGCCCCCTTTTCCACCCTTGATAAGTTTTCCTTGAAGCTTGTCTGGTGACTCCACTCTCCATGAACCCACCATTCCCTCTTTCCCCTTTTCCCTTCTTTGATGATACTTGATATCACCTTGTGACTCCTTTGAGGTGTCACTTTGGTAAATGGAATTATGGCACCATGGATGAACCCTCATCCAAAACTTGTTATAACTCAAAGATGGAATTTTTGTAGATGGGAAAGGAAAAGGATGTTAATAGAGTTGTTAAGGAAATGATGAATAACATAAAAGAGTTGTTTCCTTCCCTTGAAAATGAGGAAGTGCTCGATGAATTTTCTCATGATGAAGATCCAAATGATGCATTTGATGAAGACAAAGCACTCACATCTACCCTTCCACCCGATCATGGTGTCCATGCTACTACTCCTCCTGCACATGAAAACAAAGAGATGGTCATTTTTGCTGATGGTCTTGTGAAAGAACCTTTACACACGGTTGGTGAGCATATAGAAACTTTCATACAGACTGGAAGACGTAGGTGGGACTTTGATCATCTCATTTTCAATAGAGACCAACCCCATTTATGAAACTGAGGGTACCCCTCAAGAAAAGGGGTTTGAGATGTTGTCTTCAGAAGACTATTTTTCATACGCATATGGTTCATATGTTTCAGAGCCTAATTATGAAATAATTATGGTTTTATTCGAGGACACTCAACCACTTTCATCCTCAAATTTGGAGGAATACCAGGAAGTGGCCACCTCAAAGAAATCATGGGTTCATTCCTCAAAGATGAAGTATTTTCATGAAGATTCACAAGGGAAGAGGCGATGTTTTTCTACACTTGATCTTGTTCCTTACCTCTTACCCTTCTCTACAAGAGACCATGCAGTATTCTTTCGATCTCTCATTTCCTCTCAATCCTCGACAAGAAGTGAGTCTTTATGCGTAGATGAATATGAACCTTTGTCTATATATAGTATCCTCCTTCATAGATGGATTGATGAATCTTGTGGCTATCACTTCAAGAAGGATTCCTTGCATGATCACAGTGGCAGATATTCTTTCTAGCAAGATTTCCTCCCTCCCACCCATCTCCATGAGTTTTATTTCATGATCAATTATATGTCTATTTGTACTCATTATTATTATGTGCTTAGCTTATCTTTGTTGTATTATATGATTAAGCACATGGCGAGACACTTTGATGAGATGATCAACTGGTTGCATTGGTTGCATGACTTCACCTGACATCATCCATCATGTGATCTTCAGGGCCCCAAGGCCCTAGGTAAGTAGATAAGTCATCTTGATTTCCTCTTCATTTGCATCTTGATTGCTCATATTAGTTTAGATGAATTTCATTTTCATTTTATTCTACTTGCATATTGATTTCATGCTTAGTTTAGAAATTTTTGAAAAGATGTAAATTTTTTTCTTTTTCTAGATTAACTTTCATTTTGTATTTTATATATGGATAAAGGGTGATAGCACCACCCTAGATGCTCTAATCCACTTTTCTTAGTTTTGGCAGGCACACGTCTACCATGAGATGTTGTGGTTCTCATACACTCTACGAATAACACATGTCCCCAAGTAGAATCCACATGCTATCCCCATTTTGTGGATAACTAAGGAGATTATGTCTCGAGGCCCTCAAGTTGTAGATATGGAGTGTTGAGAGACTACATAACTAGCAATATCCTTTTACATAGATGGAGACCCTTCTCACCAACACATAGGTAGTATATTTTTAGATGGAATCCACCACACTAGTTGGCTTTCGAGAGGCAATGGGCCTTGCTCCATGAGGTACAAGTTAGGTATTATGGTGAGTGTCATTTCAATATTTCAGGCATTTGAGTATGTTGTATCCTATACTACTTTAGATTTCATGATATATGCTTAGACATTATGCCTTTTTCCTTGCTTCACCATGGTGGTTGACATTGTGCCCTAGTAAGTGGTCTTCCTTTGGGATGGGTTTGCTACTAGGAAATCCCTTGAAGAAAAATCGTACCATTCCAAACCATACTTACCACTTTCCATCACTATTTCCCCCCATTTCCTTATCTCTTGGGATTTTAGGGTGTATTGAACCAAGAAGGGGTTGTCCCTCATTCTATGGGAAGAAGGGGATGAAGGCCTAGAGGGATTGTTGTTGGGTAAAAGATAAAATCCTATGTATAAAAATTCTATATGCTTCACCCATGGATCACCCAAGAAAGCAATGAAACACTTATCTTTGAGAAAAGGGGGACCCATAAGAAATATGATTATGAATGCTTAAAATGTTATTTGGAGGATAGGAGGTCTCATCACGAGCTGGCCTATCATGTTCATGGATATCTAGTGGTATGAAATTACCATCCTCTAGTCACCAATATAGGGTAATGGCTCTTAGTTGGATGGTTGAGGGAAAAGGGGTATCATCATGAGCCAACCTTCTCATTTCCGCTAGGTATTTTTTGGTGACATTGTCATTATATGGACACCACGCTAGGGAAGTGGCCTTCAACTTATCCTTAAATTTATGAATTTAAAAAATAATGGAAAAATAATGGGCTTGGAAAAAATTGCATTGCAAATGAAGGTACCACACATCCTCTACAAAGGAACCTGTTGTCTCAAGAGTTGGTTCTAGGTTGTAATAGAGCCAAGCCTTAGCACATTTTAAATGAAACAAATTTTGTCACTTGGACTTGACTTGGGTTGCATGCAAGTAAATTCTGAGATAACCTTGAACCACTTTTGATTGGAAACTATCGCTTCCAACCCGAGAGGGATCTCTCAAAAATATGTCACAACAGGATATTCAATAGGATTAACAATGGGCAGATTTGTGGGTAACAAAAAGTTTTGGGTTTTTAGGGTTGATGGGTTGGACCAGAAAGTAGTCCATTGGGCATGGAGTCAAATGATCAAGTAAGTAATCAGAGTGTTTCAACAATGGAAATCCATGGGGCAGAGGCGAGATAGAAACTGATTACAGAGGGAAGGATTTATAAAAAGTATGGCAACAGAATAAAGAGAAAACATATCAAAATGCAAGGAGCACTTAGCAATGAGTGAATTCCAAGCATAAATCAATGGAAAGAGATAGTTGGGACAGAGCATATAGCAAGGATGAATTCTGGACCTTCATATCTCTGCAAGAAACAACCTATAACCTGTCCAGCAATAGAGCATCTACCAAACGGATGAATTCCATTACAAACATAGTTACAAATTAGGAAGCAATGGAAATAAAACCAAGTGAAATGATGTGAAAATGAAGCAATAATACATTCTCTGCAAACAAAATCACAAGAATCTCTGATATAACTTATGCACTCTATTATTAAACATGATAACAAGTGCTATAGCCCAGGAGTAATACTCCTCTCCCTTTGTTTTAAAAATATGCCTCATCTATATATTGAGGTCGAAATCCTCTCTAATCTAAAAGATAACAACAGTTACAACCAATTCTTGAAACTTTATGCCATAGAAAATGGGCCAAACTACTAAAAACTAGGGTTGCGGTTATGGCTCTGTATCTCTCAAATCGCGAAAGCTATGTATAAAATGAAACATAATTTTTGCATATGTTTATTTTGAGCAAAAACCTCTCTCAGTTCCCTGAGACCCCTTTTCACTTTTCACAAATCTGCATTTAACAAACATGTGTCAAAATAGGAAAATATGAAATCCGAAAATTAGGGCTCGGAGATGGATTTGATTCTCCCAATATGTGGAACCAGTAGGAAAACTGAAAGAGGATAATGATATATTATGTGTTAGGCACAAAATTCTCCAACCATTTCTCAAAATGATACTCCAGTCGCTCAGAATCCTCATTTGAAAATGATGAATCAACATAGTAAAAACGCCATATTTCTGAAAATGAACCTCACCTTGTAGGGGACTTTTGACTACCTTAACAAGCTCAAAATGAAATTATTAAGACACCAATGGACATATTAGAATTTTTATATGTCGATCGACTATTTGAACGTGAAAAACGACCTCTCCACGGTTGAAAAAATTGCATTTTTCTAAAGCAGTTTTGCTTATGACTGGAGTCCCGATTTCAAGTTTTCGAGATTTGGGGAAACAAAGCAGTGGTTATTAAAATATTCACATCAGCCAAATCCCCGATGGAAAAATCCTTGAAATAGATTTCAGATTTTACATTGCACTCTTTCATGCCTTTGGGTTTCGAGTATCATGTCCTCAAGAGTTGTGACATGCAGGGAATCTCAAATCACGAAATCACGATGGGATTAATTAGATGATAATCATTCATTTTAATATCTTAATGAATGACGATTAGCAATTAATATTTAACCTTTCGTGGATTTAAGTATCGGGACTTCGATAATACTTGACGCGAGAAATTCTGAATCGTGAAATTACGATGAGATTTATTAATGTTAATCTTTCTTAATCTTTATTTGACCTGGCTTATCCTTTAATACTTTAGTGAATTTAGGGATCAGGGCTGTAGTTATTAAAATATTGGGGCTGTAGTTATTAAAATATCTACATCGACCAAATCCCCGATGGCAAAAAAAAAAAAAAAAATCCGGCCTCATGAGCTTTTTCTCCATGTGGCTTAATGCTCAGTGTATGTGGTCATTCCACTGCCAATGCTTCCATTCATTCTCCTAAGTGACCGAAAGCCAAAATTTCAATATTTTTTACAACAAAACCATTGAATGAGACACTACAACCCCTTGTATATCATGAACCCCATGCCCATTGAGTCTTGGCCCTTAACTGCTTCATCCACTTTACATGGATTAGAGAGGGATCCCTTGGAAACACTCCTTGACCTGGGGAAATATCTACCCAATAGGACACCTCGTCAACCCTCCCATATTCAAGCTTGACAACTCACATAATGTCTTTGAGCACTTAATTGTTTGACATAGTAATATTTGATGCACATGCTTAGTTGGATCATTTATTTATTGGATTTACTTATCATGATGTTATGAATTGAGATCCTTGGAGGGTGTGCTTATTTGTCTTTGTGGACCTAGTTGGTGGAAAATTTTGGAAGAACAAGCCTAGCTTGGGCTTCCATGGGGCTTGAATTCCACAGGTGGATTCCAAGGGTCTGCATGATGGATGAGAGAGATGAAACCTCGAAGGCCTAGAATATGACGTGGATGACATAAGCTATCCCACACATGCCAAACGTTTTTCCTAGGAGAGATAACATGTCACCTCTAGAGGCATAATGTCACCTAGGGGGGTTATGGTTTGGTGGTGAGGTTGACATGCATTGGCACAAGGATGTTTTGAGAGGTTTGAAGCTTTGAACATGAAGTAAGTCACTTGATGCTTGACAAGTGGCTTTTGGAATCCATTCTATACTCCTCCATCACCAACAACTTACTCCTAGTGCCAAAACGTCCCCTAAAGGGATGATGTCTTTATAAACTAGGGTTTTCTTTGTGCAAAAAGTGAAATTAAAGTGAATTGTTTAATATTACTTTGTAAAAGGGGAAATATTAGGGTTGTTGACTCCTAGTATTATAGTTTACCCTTAATTATGTGGACAAACTATCTTAGTGACATTTTTTATAGATAAAAGGTCATAAGATCTAATTTTAACATAACTCTCCCTCTTGTGAGAAGTACTTGGACTGAAGTTTTCACTACACTTGGATTATTTTGCCTTTTGTGCTATGGAATAATAATTTTTGGTTATGGTTGATGATGATGATGGTGCACTATCTCTTGGTGGTCATTATTTTTCTATTGTGGAGGTTTACATTGCATTTTAAAGGAGTTTCTTAGATTGGTATGGTCTTTACTTTGTTATTATCATTTGTAATTCAAGATAAGGTTGAGGCTAGATAGGGAGTATAAGGACATACACCCCTATCCTAGTTTCCACCATAATTATCAAGATTTTAAAGTTGTTTGCAAGGGTTTTTGTTGAGGAAGTAAGAGGATGTACATCCCTCATTTTCAAACCCTAGCTAGGTTACTTACCTTGGGAAGTAAGAGGATTTACACGCCTAAGGGTTTGGTAGTCCTAGATCTTTCTTTTGACCCCATTAACCCACAATTCAAGGCACTAATATTGCATTGGAGAAACAAAATATTGCATTGGGAAACAATATAATTATTTCTGTTGTTACAAATTTGCATCTTTAGCCATTAGGGCTGCAAAAACCCTAATATAATTGCTTGAATAACTCTCTAATCAACTGCTGGAAGTTGGCAGAAGTTTGCACACTTATACTTCTTGGCCTAGCTTACTGTTTAGAAAATTTTGGGGGAGTTTTAGTGGATGATTTTCTTGCTGTAATAAGTTGATTGTTACAGCCATAAGGATGATATATATTTCTGCAGAAAGTGTTTACAACAACCTTAACTTATCATGCTAGTATCTTGGTCTTTAATCGTGAGGTTTGCTAGTGTTTAGCTACTCTTTCTCTTGTATATTTCACTTGATTTATATCATTTATATCACAGCTTATTATGTCATTTTATTGCTAATATACATTGTTACTAACAACTTTTATTAGGGACAACAAGCTTAACTTGCTTGTCCAATTGATTATATTGCATCATATGCTTGTTTTTCTTGTGTCTCAGGCAGGTGCTTCACTATTTGTAGGTTACTCATCATATTTGGAAACCCTTGGAGCTTCTGTAGACTATTTTCCAAGACTTTTAAGCCACTTAGAATTGACATTTAGGGACATCCTCTCCATATTAATCCTTTTCCATCCCAGTCCCCCCTAGGGTCACCGAGATTAGCCCCTTAAGGTGACTATCTCACCTCTAAAGTGACGGGGACACCTGACAAAGATGACAATGGGTAGGTGCCTCTTAGTTGTTGCCGATTAGTAGTTGGGTCAGTATTTTTCCAACCTATGTGATAAAAGGGCCACCTGCCTCACCACTGGTGGAGCCATCTGCTCCTCCACATGATATGGCTCATCAATGACATATATATGTATCCCCTTTGCATCCTAAAAAGTGTCACGAGACCATGATGGTCTCTTCCTGGTCACTGCAACGATTCTGGGTAGTCCCTTCAGGCTACATGGACTCTTCCCAATGATATGAAGAGTGATTAACTGAACTAGAGGGATCTGTACATTCATCTTCAGAGCCTTTTTCTCCTTAAAATCAATCTCTATCTCTATATGAGATAGTCTGTATCCTGCAAAAGTGCCCTTCTTTCCAAAAGGTTTTGACTTCATCCTTTTCTCCTTCATTACATGGATGTGTATGATCATGTACACAACTCTATGTTTGGATAGTCTGTTACATGTCTTAGCTAGAGACCATCTAATATGTTTCTTCTTGAAACCATCATTATAGCTCTCTCTCAGATCTATCACCTATGACCTGTCCAGAACAAGAGAAACAACAAGGAAAAACAACAGAAAAGAATAATACTCTTATAATAAGAACAATAATAAAAATAAGAACGGGAACAATCGTCACAATAGCTCCTTCTTAGAGCTATCACTTGTGATGTGCTTGGAAGAAGAGATAAAAAAAAAACACAATAACAATAAATAAGAACAACACTCTTCTAGTGTTGTGACCAATCATTCCTCCATGGTAACCTGTCCAAAACAAGAAACAAGAACAACAACATCTCCATGGTAACCTCCATGGAATTTACAAGATAACCAACTTGGAGAGATCAATTTATCTTGTAAACAAGTGCATCATTAATATTGAACAATTAGATTTTACTTAATGATCATAATACCAACAATATTCAAGTGTTACTAAACATTTGATAACAATAGCAGTAATAGAACTCTAAAGACTACTATTCTAGTTACAACACTTACTTAGGCTGCAATAGTATAAAATATCAAACCTGATATGAAAAACTGGAGTCTAGTTGTTGTTGTTCCATTTGAGTTGTTCTATATTGTAGGAGACATTGTCACTGTTGCCTCCAACTCTTGGGCTTCCTCTAAGTGCACTAGATATAAGATCCCTTTGGATCTACTATCACTGCTTGGATAAATTTCCTTTTACCAAGTGTACGTCTCCTGCAAACACCCTCATCTTGTATACAAGTACAAAATCCAACTTTGTCTTCTAATTTGAGACATTACATTAATAAGAAAAGGTTATAAATATGAATCAAAAGGTTCAATGTCCAGGAAAATGTCAACAAGCCTAAAAACCCTAAAAGTTCAATTTTGACAGAAAGTCAAATTGAGAAGTGCAGTAGGTGCGCTAGAGTAGGGAGAGTTGATTTAAGTGATGGAGTTTGTCCAAATCAATTTTATAATAAGTTCTCAACAAGATTAACAAATAAAACTATGCACCGACAAATTGCATGTGCAACGATAGATCTCAGTAATGTGGCAAATCTCACGATCTTCCATCCAACGATTAAACTATTCTGAAGGAAACCTACTTTGATACCATGTTATATTTTCATTAGTTTCATTAACATTAGATTTACCATATAACTTTTATCTTCCTTTAAAATTCAATAATCATATACATAAATATATAAGAAACAGATAAACACACACAAGAATACACAAAGATTTATCCTGGGAAAACCCCAAACTCAGGGAAAAACCCAACCAACTTTTCTTAGAGAGAATATTCCAATACAACCATGAACAAGCTCTAATATCAAGAGAGAACCAACAATGAAGAACCCTGATAAAAAATACTTATCTCTTCTTCTTGTCAAACCCTAGCGAGGGTAGACAACTAATCAATGAAGAACCCTGATAAAAAATACTTATCTCTTCTTCTTGTCAAACCCTAGCGAGGGTAGAGAACTAATCAACACCACAAAACTGGTACCAAGATAACACACCACAGAGATGGTACCAAGATATGCGCATCAGTAGAACTAGCACCATAGAGCTGGCACCATTGGTAACGAGTAACTCCAACTGCTACTGCAACTAATAAATGACATGAAGCAACTAAGAAACACCACACAACCTTAGCGCAACTCCTCTAGAAGAAGTGCACAAGATAAATCACCAATATCCACCAAGAATATCCTTCCCCAAGTGGTGCGCACTCTCCAAGAGAACCAGAGACCAGAAATAGAAAAACTATTGCAACTGCAACTGCAGGTGCCTAGTGCGCACACCAGAAGGAAAAATATCTGTCTGTACAAATGAACTGACCCAAATTGTATTTATACTAATATGGGCGCCTGTCTAGGGCCGACTTCTTATTCCTGGTCTTCAAATTTACTTTATTCTTTTATATGGGCCAACTTCTCTTCCTGGAAATTATATTTCCACTTTGTTATTATTTCCTGTGGGTCGACTTCTCTTCTGTGGTATTCTATTTCACTTTATTCTTTTCTGGGGTGTTCTTCAATTTTTCAATGGTCTTCCTTTGACTTCTTGGAATATTCTTCTTCTCTAAGAAAAGTTGTCTAGGAGGAAAATACCTTCCGCAACTACCAAAACATCAACACCAAATTTAGTGGTTCAACTTACATGCGCTATAGTTTGTGATTTTACACATGTCTATAAAATTGTATTGGAAATTTCAAAAAGAAACCTACCTGATGTACATAAAGTCTAAAAATTGCCTTCTAAAACCAAAGGGCCAAATTCTTAATGTTGGTTATATGAAACTGCAAGGTTTAAATTGTACACTCCAAAAAGGATGATTTATGTGCATAAAGATTCATGACATTTTGATGAATCAGAGAATGGCGGGTTATGAGAGAGACCCTCAGAATTCACAACTTGTTTGTAAAAAGTAACCCAAGGTTGTATTATACCTTATATTTGAGTTGTGCAAGTTTTTGGGGGTGTGGTTTATCATAGTAGACATGTTCATGTTGTTATTTTTGCAATTTCAAGTTTAAAGAGGGTGGTTGTGAAAAAGAGACAAAGGTTGCCTTGTAATTCGCAAGGTATAAATTGTACTAAGTGACTAAATGAAAATGCATGCCCAAGCTTCCCTGTAGCTCCAAAATTTGTTTTATAAGTTTTAAGATGGAGTTATATAAATGGTAAATCTACCTATTCATCTAAATTTCAATTGAAGAACATGAGAGGTTGCTTTCATGCACCTATAATTGAGATTTCATGTAAATTTGAAATAAAACTGCCTTAGCCTCAATGCACGCCCTAGTCTCAATTTTGATCCAAATTTAATGGGTCAATGTGCGTAAGATGTAGCTTGCGATTTTACACTTGTCTATAAACTTATGTTGTCATTTTCAGACATAAACCTATCTGGTGTGCATAAAGGCTAAGAATTGCATTGTAAAACCAAAGGGTCAAATTTTTAAAGTTGACTATATTAAACTGCATGCCCAAAGTTGGATATGGATCCATAATTTAGTATTTAAGTTGTAAGTTGATGATTACAATATGCATAACTTGTTTGTACAATTAGTAGTGCATTTACACTCCAAAAAGGATTATTTATATGCACAAAGATTCATGGAGTTTTGATGAATCAAAGGATGGTGGGTTAGGAGAGAAACCAAGGCCAACTTTTCATTAAGAGTCATAAAAGACTCTTCTGTTCAAAAATAGACAAGAGATGCCTAGTAAAACCATAGAAATGCACAAATTGTTTGTAAAAAGTAACCCAATATTGTATTATACCTTACATTTGAATTGTGCAAGTTGTCGGGGATGTGGTTTATCATAGTAGACATGTTCATGTTGTTTATTTTGCAATTTCAAGTTTAAAAAGGGTTGTTGTGCAAAAGAGACAAATCTTGCCTTGTAATTTGCAAAGTATAACCTGTATTATGTGACTAAATGAAAATGCACACTCAAGCTTCCTTGTAGCTCCAAAATTTGTTTTATAAGTTTTAAGATGGAGTTACATAAATGTAAATTTACCTATGCATGTTAATTTCAATTGAAGAACATGAGAGGTAACTGCTTTCATGCACCCAAAATTGGGATTTCATGTAAATTTGAATGCAAAACTGCCTCGGCCTCAAATGCATGCCCTAGTCTCAATTTTGAGCCAAATTTTGTGGTTCAACTTGTATAAGTTGTAGTTTGTGATTTTACACTTGTTTATAAACTTATATTGGCGTTTTCAAACATAAACCTACTTGGTGTGCATAAAGGCTAATAATTGCATTGCAAAACCAAAGGGCCTAATTGTTAAAGTTGTCTATATTAAACTTCAGGCCCAAAGTTGGATATGGCTCCATAATTTAGGATTTAAGTTGTAAATAAATGATTACAATATGTATCACCTATTTGTACAATTAGTAGTGCATTTACACTCCAAAAACGATGATTTCCATGCACAACGATTCATGGAATTTTGATGAATTAGAGGATGGTGGGTTAGGTGAGAAACCAAGGTTAGTTTTTCATTAAGAGTCATAAAAGACTATTCTGTGCAAAAATTGGCAAGAGATTCCTAGTCAAACCATCGAAATGCACAAATTGTTTGTAAAAAGTATCCCAATGGTGTATTATACCTTAGATTTGAGTTGCGCAGGTTCTTGGGGATGTGGTTTATCATAGTAGACCTATTAATGTTGTTTATTTTGAAATTTCAAGTTTAAAAAGGGTGGTTGTGCAAAAGAGGCAAAGTTTGCCTTGTAATTTGCAAGGTATAAACTGTACTATGTGACTAAATGAAAATGCACGCCCAAGCTTCCCTATAGCTCCAATTTTTTTTTATAAGTTTTAATATGGAGTTACATAAATGCTAAATTTACCTATGCATCTAAAGTTCAATTGAAGAAAAAGAGAGGTTTCATTCACGCACCTAGAATTGGGATTTCATGTAAATTTGAATGAAAAACTACCTCATCCTCAAATGCATGCCCTAGTCTTAATTTTGAGCCAAATTTTGTGGCTCAACTTGCATAAGTTGTAGTTTGTGATTTTACACCTATCTATAAACTTGTATTGGCATTTTAAGACATAAACCTACTTGGTGTGCATAAAAGCTAAGAATTGCATTATAAAACAAAGAGACAAATTGTTAAAGTTGGCTATATTAAACTGCACGCCGAAAGTTGGATATGGCTCCATAATTTAGGATTTAAATTGTAAATTGATAATTACAATATGTATAATAACCTATTTATACAATTAGTAGTGCATTTACACTCCAAAAAGTATGATTTCTATGCAAAAATATTCATGGCATTTTGATGAATCAGAGGATGGTGGGTTAGGAGAGAAACCAAGGTCAGTTTTTCATTAAGAGTCATAAAATACTCTTCTGTGCAAAATTAGACAAGAGATGCATAGTAAAACCATCGAAATGCACAAATTGTTTATAAAAAGTAACCTAATGTTGTATTATACCTTAAATTTGAGTTGTGCAAGTTGTTGGGGATGTGGTTTATCATAGAAGACTTGTTCATGTTGTTTATTTTGCAATTTTGAGTTTAAAAATGATGGTTGTGCAAAAGAGGCAAAGTTTCTCTTGTAATTTGCAAGGTATAAAATGTACTATGTGACTAAATGTATATGCACACCCAAGCTTCCCTGTAGCTCCAAAATTTGTTTTATAAGTTTTAATATGGAGTTACATAAATGGTAAATTTTCTTATGCATCTAAAGTTCAACTAAAGAATGGGAGAGGTTGCTTTCATGCACCCAAAATTGGGATTTCATGTAAAAATTTGAATGCAAAACTACCTTAGCCTCAAATGCATGCCCTACTCTCAATTTTGAGCCAAATTTTGTGGTTCAACTTACATAAGTTGTACTTTGTGATTTTACACTTGTTTATAAACTTATATTGGCATTTTCAGACATAAACCTACTTGGTGTGCATAAAGGATAAGAATTATATGTAAAACCAAAGGGCCAAATTGTTAATGTTGGCTATATTAAACTATATGCCCAAAGTTGGATATGCCTCCATAATTTAGGATTTAAGTTGTCATTCCAATATTTATAACATGCTTGTACAATTAATAGTGCATTTACACTCCAAACATGATGTTTTCTATGCACAAAGATTCACAACATTTTGATGAATTAGAGGATGGTGGGTTATGAGGGAAACCAAGGTCAATTTTTCATGTTCAGTCATAAAAGACTCTTTGTGAAAAAAGACTCTGCAATTTTCAAGTTTGAACCTGTAATAAGTGTTGGGTGTTTTGATCCAAGCTTTCACACATCCTTCTTAATGATGGGGAGTTTAGACCTAGGGTTTGTCTAGAGTTGTCGGACAAAAACCCCAGAGCACTGGAATATCAATCCTCGGCCAAGCCCAAGGAAGGTCTCACCTGAGATATAGAGAGGATCATAGAGACCACAAGGACTTGTGACAATGATGAAGGCTAAACACACAAAAAATCATCAGGATTGGAATCCATGCAACTCATATCTGACATATTATTAGGACTAAGCATTAAAATAATAAACACACATATTCAACTCTTACATAATAGACACATAATAGATAATAAATGTTGTATATTTATTTCCAAATTCTTTCCATCACAACATATATATACATTGCATAGAACAAATACATATGAAAACCATAGAACTTCATATCTTCTATATAAATCCTCAGAATTACAACATGTTGCACAATGTGCATTTTCTCAACACTCAGACATATACAAACATAGAAATATATTCAAGGTATTACAACATTACAATAGGCTCAGAGAGATCTCAATACTAAAGACTCAATGAATCTCTTTTCCTCAATATCTCACTGGTCTCACCAACTAGTCTTATTTATGATATTTGTGCTTCCTTTTATATCTTTCATTTTAGGGGAGAATTATCTCTTTCTACTATGCTCCACTCATTTACCTAAAAAAATTGTCTTGCACTCTTTTGGTGTATGCCAATGCTCCACGTAGACATTTTGTATCAATGGAAATATTAACTGCTTCACCAACTCGTCCTCTGGTCATCCCACGTCCTTGTATGTTGCTGGTAGTAATCATTCAGGGAGATTTCTCGATGATTCCTTTCTTGATTTCGGTGGGCGTCTTCTTGATTTTCGGTGCAATGGATAAAACTTGGACTGGTGCGCACTTGGTAGAATGTAATCTTGACGCACAATGGACAAAAATTGGACTGGTGTGAACTTGGTAGATTGTATTATTGTCACACAACTAACAAAACTTGATCTAATACACACTTTATGTTATTCCTCATGCATTTCCTTAAGCGTGTACAAAACTATGGAATGAGTGCATCCAAAACTAAACCTAAAACTTTGGGTGTCAACGTGTCCCCACAACTATTATTTGGCTCGTTCTCAAGCCAACTGCAGTAAATTCTAAAGGTGTACATTTGGAGTAAGAGCCAATCATAATTCTTCAGAACACATTGTGAATACAACCTGGACTAAGTAAGAACAAATCATCTATTTAGGATGTAGCAGCAATCCGACCTAGGTCTTAGGATGGATCAAGCAAGCTTCATGGTGAAATATGGAGTTGAAGTGCATGTGGTTAGATGCTCTACCTAGAACCTTTTCTAGTGTCTATGTAGGTGAATGAAGGAATTTTTTTAAATATCACCATCAAACATCGACCATGAACAATAAGTTGGGTTCCCTCAACAGAGAGCATCATTATCTTCTTATTTGTTTGTTATGTTTGGACCAAGCTGAGAAGAGAACCTCGACCGTTCTTATTTTATAGGGTTGAGGTTCCATGGTGAGATGTGAGAAGGGGGGTATTAGAAATGAGGTTGGATAGGTGGAAGTAATCCACCCTAGTTTCTATTGAAGGAGGTCCCATAACAATGGTGAAAAGTAGGGCTTATGGAGAGCCATTTAAGGGGGTGCCTTCCTATTAGAAAAGAGGATGATGTATGCAGATGTTTACATAGCTATGTGATGAGAACACTGGTGAACCATCGTGAGTATGAAACATATTTCAGAGAATTGTGGTGGGTAGAGAAGATACTGGGTAGGAAAGAAAAAGGAGGGACCATGGTCGAACAATTGGTAACAGACTGACATTCAACATAAAGACTAAAGAGCCAGTACTGAAACTTTTCAGGAAAATTGGAAATAACAGTGTATGGAAATTACACTAGTTCGTGCCATGACAAGGGAGTGGATAAGTCAGGAGAAAGGTAAGGGACATGGAGAAATACTCCAACAAGAGCGTCGAAGGGATGAGATATATAGAGGGAATAGGGTGGGGAATAGGATGAAAGTGATGAAGAATATTTGATGGGGGTTATATTGGAGAACAAGTACAAAGCGGTGTTGAAATTTGGCTCATGGGGATATCGACATTGTTGGGTTGTTATATTCTTTGCAATGAAAGTCAAAGGTCGAGGTGGATCAACTAGGTAAAGTCGAAGTCGAAGAAATCAACAACTATTCAAAGGTCGAGGTGGATCTATCAGGTAAAGTGGAAGTCAAAGAAATCAACAATAATTTGAAGAGGTAGACTAACAAGAGGATGAAAGGTGGGCACATGGAAACCGACTGAAGACAGAATGGAGGTCGAATAGAAATCGACTGGTAAAACGACTTAGAGTCGACTATAAAAGAATCTTGATATTTGTAGTATTTGTATCCAATGATATGCATGGATATGTAACCATTTTTGGGTGCCTTTATTTAGGTTTTTACATACTATAAATCTTACAAACAAGGCATGTTGTAATTTTGTAAAAGATAATATTTAGAGAAATCATTTTATAGGTTACTGGTCATGTAGATGTAAGCCAAATTGGCTATAGGGTTGTTCTTGTGTAAAATAAAGAAGGTATGATGCCAATTTTTTATTAGGTGTAGACCAAGGTTAGGCATGTAACCTTTTATTCCAAAGGAATAAGACAATAATAGAGAAAAACACTCAAGGAATGCTAGTTTTTCTGGTTGGGCTTCCAGGGTAAAATATCTATGTAATGTGTGCTTGCTTTGTCATTTACTTTCTTGATTAAATCTTTCTTCCTCTCTTCTGCTAGGTTTAGTTTGTAAGTGTTCTCCATTTCCTAACATGTGGTATTAAATCTTGGTTTAACAACCTTGGATTTAAGCTAAACCCTAAGTACAATAAGAGTCCTAAGTAATAAATCTTTACAAATTGTGATTAAAGAATGACGAGTAGCTCAAGGATAGAGATTGAAAAAATCAATGGCTAGAATTTTGAGATTTGGAAGCTTAAAATTAAATATATCCTTGTAGAATGAGAAAAATGCATAGTGGTCTATTTCGGTACCATCTCGACAGGTATGCTGATGGAAGAATAAGAGAAAATTGACAAAAGGGAAAGGAGTACAATTCAACTTTATCTTGCAGTTTCGGTACTGATGAATGTCTCAAGTGAAGATTCAGCCAAGAAACTATGGGACAAGTTGGGGAGATTATACTAATAAAAATCCCTAGTAAATAATTTATTCCTTCGAAAGAAGCTATATCTTTTGAGGATAAGTGAGGGAAGTTCAGTGACTAAGAATTTAAATTCATTTAATACCATTATAATCCAATTATTTTCTATGGATATTAAAATCATTAAGGAGGAGAAATGTGTTAGCCTATTACGTTCTTTTCCAGACTTTTGGGATAACTTAGTCATGGCTATAAGGAGTAATTAAACCAAATTAGTGCTAGAAGATGTGGTTTCATCTCAACTATCAGAAGAAATGAGAAGTAAGAACATGGAAGGATCAACAAAAGATGTATTAGTGGTGAGAGGTCGACTAGTCGATAGAGATAAGGGAAAATTATCCTACAAAAAGTCTAATTCAAAGGGTGGATCTAAATCCCCGGTTCAATTGAAAATAAGAATATGTTGGAAATGTGGTAAGGATGGGAATTACAAAAGGGACTACAAGTCAAAGGAAATAAAATCCAATATAGGATCTTATGAGAAGTAGTCGACTGAGAGACAAATGACTTCAAATAAGGGAGGCAATGTGTACCTGGCATTGACCAGTACACAGATGGATCAAGATGTTTGGTTGATCGACTCCAGAGCATCCTATCATATGACACCACATAGAGAATGGTTCTGTGAATATGAACAATATGAAGGAGGATATGTGTTCTTGGGGGACAACTCGACAACCAAAATTGTCGGACGAGGAAAGTTTGACTAATAATGTAGGATGGGAGGAGTAGAAACCTTCCAGGTATGCTACACATTTTGGGTTTGGAAATAAACATGATATCTATCAGAAAGATGAGTGATGCAAGGGTGCACACTCTATTTCAGAAGGATACGTGCAAGATGGTCATAGTTTTTATGGTCTCAATGAAAGGATGTCGAATTGGAACCCTATACAATTTATTAGCGAATGTCGACTCAAATGGATGAAAAAACATCGATGCTCCTAAATTTGACTCAACTTCAAATCAAATCGATTTGACTCAGGTTAATTCGATTCAACCTGACTCAACAAGTCCTCATCAAAATTACCCAACCATGCTATGGCGCAAGAGGATGGGACATATTGGAGAAAAAGGACTTCAAGCTTTGCATAACTAAGGTATGGTCAAAGATTTTCCTAAATGTAATTTAGAATTAAACTTTTTTGAACATTGTATATATGGAAAACAAAGTCGGGTGAGGTTCCCATCTGGAGTGACAAGGGAACATGGGATTCTAGAACTGGTTCATAGTGACGTGTTTGGCCCTATTTCGATGCCTTCACTTGGTGGATCCATGTATTATGTCTTTTTATTAGATTATTTTTCTATGAGGACATGGATATATTTCATGAGGAAGAAAACAAAGTTTTTTGAGAAATCCAAAGAGTTTAAATCTCTTGTAGAAAACCAGATAGATAAGAGGATAAAGGTCTTGAGAACTGACAATGATGGTGAATTTTATGGAAAGGAATTTGATCACCTCTTCAAGTAGTGTGGCATAACACACCAAAATACCACACCATATACCCCACAACAAAATGGAGTTATTGAGAGAATGAACAAAAAACTAGTGGACAAGGCAAGGAGCATGATCAGTGGTTCTAGGCTCGCACAAGAATTCTGCGTAGAGGCAGTCAACATTGCAAAATATCTAGTGAATATGTCTCCTTCATCGATGCTAGTCAACATGACTCCACATGAGGTATGGTCTGGTAATAATCCTTTAGTTTCACATCTCAAAGTATTTGGTTGTGATGCATTTGTGCATGATCCCAAGGAAAAGAGGAGAAAGATGGACACAAAGGCAATCAAGTGTATTTTCATTGAATACAAAAAAGGAATGAAAGGATATAATCTCCAGGATCCTATATCAAGGAAAATAATGTACATTTTGGATGTGGTCTTCAGATAATTCAGAAGGAAGTCTGATTATGAAGTGATTGTTCAAACAGAGAATAATCTAGAGAAGGTGCAGTTTGAACCAAGGAACGAAGAAGCTGATTCATATGAGTTGATTGAATTATATGAAGAGGTGGAACAACCAAATCTAGTTGTAAGGTGTTCAGAATGAGTAAGAAAACCAGTTGAAAGGTATATTCTGCATGACTTTCATTCTGCATTTGTGTTAACTGGCAATGATGAAGAGCCCAAGTTGGTCAAAGAGGTAGTCAACTTAGCAGAGGGAAAACTATGGAAGGACACCATGGTCGAAGAGATGGAATCCTTGACTAATAATGAGACATGGGATTTAGTTGAACTACCTAGTGGAACAAAGCCCATTTACAACAAGTGGGTATTCAAGAAGAAAATGAACGTCGCAGGACAAGTCAAGAAATTCAAAGCTTGATTGGTAGTGAAAGGATATTCCCAAGTTGAAGGAGTCAACTTTGGTGAGTTTTTTTCCCCTATTGCAAAGTTAACTTCGATTAGAGTAATAATGTCTCTAGCTGCAACATTTTACCTAGAAATATAATAGATGGATGTAAAGACAATGTTCCTACATGGGGACCTGGAAGAAGATATCTACATGAAACAACCTAAAGGATTTGTAGTAAGGGGCAAGAAATATTTGGTGTGCAAATTGAAAATATCCCTTTATAGTATAAAGAAATCACCAAGGGTGTGGTTCCAAAAGTTTGAAACATACATCCTTAGTTTGGGATTTGTGAGAGGAAAATTTCATAACTGCATATATTCCAAAGAAGAAGGTGGGTGTTTCATATATGTAGCATTGTATGTTGATGACATGTTGATTGGAAACAACATGAATGCAATAATTGAGGTGAAGAAGTAGTTATCCTCCAAGTTTGGCATGAAGGATCGTGGTGCAACGAATTTCATTCTAGGAATGGAGATCAAGAGAGATCAAGAAATTAGAAATATCTGGTTGAACCAGAAGAAGTATATTGAAAAAATCTTGAAACACTTCAACATGCAATATTGAAAACCTGTGAAGGTGCCAAATCCTATGGGAGCAAGGATAATTGTTGAATAGTGTCCAAGGACACAAGAGGAAATAGAAGACATGGAACATGTTCCCTATGAAAGTGTTGTTGGTAGTCTAATGTATGTGATCGTATGCACTCAACCAGAAATTTCCCATGCAATGGGAGTGTTGAGTAGATACATGTTGACACCTAGAAAGGAGCACTATACAATTGTCAAGAGAGAATTCAAGTATTTGTGTGGCACAAAAGACTATGATATATGCTACCAAGTAAAACCTGGAGATGACATTGAATTATATGTACATGGATTTGTCGATGTCAAATGGGATGGATATATGGATCATCGAAGGTCGACCAATGAATATGTTCTCTAGATGTTCGATGGAGCAATCAACTGGATGAATAAGAAATAGGCGGTTGTATCCTTGTCAACAACATAAGTCGAATACATGGTAGTAACTCATGGAAGCAAAGAAGCAATATGGTTGCAAAGGTTGTGTCCATGAATTGGGTTTGAGTAGAGAGATATGAAGATAAGTTGCGATAGTCAAAGTATAATATTTCTGGAAAAGAGCCCAACTTATCATTCCAAGACTAAGCACATTGATGTACAATACCATTTCATGAGAAACATGGTGGAAAGCAACAAGGTGATGCTAGAGAAAGTAGACATGATGGAAAACATAACAGACTCCTTGACAAAGTATGTGAGTGCTATGAAGTTATCTTGGTGCAGAGAGGAAATGGGAATTGTTTCCCTAGGTCTGTGAATGCGAGTTCAGAAATCTACCAGTTTCAAAAAAGAAAAAAAGTGGGGGAACGTTGGGTTGTTATATTATTTACAGTGAAATTCGAAGGTTGAGGTGGATTGAATGGTAAAGTTGAATTCAAAGAAATCAATAGCAAGTCAAAGGTTGAGGTGGGTTGACCAGGTAAATCCAAATTCGAAGAAATCGAAAACAAGTCGAAGAGGTCGGTCGACAAGAGACTGACAAAAGGGCGCATGGAAACTGATTGAAGACCAAATGGAGGTTGACTAGAAATCGACTGGTAAACTAACTTAGAGTCGATTGTAAGTCGATTGTAACAAAATCCTAAGATTTGAAGAATTTGTAGCCAATGATATTTGTGGATGTGTAACCATTTTTGGGTGGCTTTCTTTAGGGTTTTACCTACTGTAAATCTTATAAATAAGTCTTGTTGTAATACTATATCTAATCTTTAGAGAAATAATTTTTAAAGGTTATTGGTCATGTAGATGTAAGCCGAATTGGCTACAGGGTTGTTCTTGTGTAAAATCAAGAAGGTATGATGTCAATTGTGTCTTAGGTGTAGACCAAGGTTAGGCATGTAACCTTTTATTCTGAATGAATAAGAAAAAAAGAGATAAAAAAAATCAAGGAATGTTGGTTTTCTTGGTTGGGTTTCCAGCGTAAAATATTTGTGTAATGTGTGCTTTCTTTGTCATTTACTTTCTTGATTAAATCTTTCTTCCTCTCTTCTGCTAGGTTTAATGTGGAAGTGTTCCCCATTTTCTAACATATATACCTAATCTTCCATATTGAATATGCCTCTCATGGAGAGGGGTGGTAGAATAGATTGTGTACTCGTGGCATGTGTGAATTTCCCAACTTGGATTTATTTCCCTTTCAATGCATTGGATCACCAAGAAACACTTCAAAGACCCTTGTGAATTGTCAGATCAAACTCATACCTTGTAGCTATGTCAGAGCATCAGTTGGATTTAGGAATCTAGAAACTTGCTCAAATTGTCACTCACACCCTTCCATCTGCTTCACCGATGTGAATGTTGTGTTGTTCAAAAAGGCAATTTATGCCAACTATGATCCGGATTTAGGAGAGGAATGAACTGATTTACAAACATAATACAATAAACACATAGATATGAATAATAACATAGATATACAGTGAACAATATCTTCTATTGAATAATGAAATAGGTTGAAACTATAAAATTGCAGAACTAAAACACTTGCTCGAATGGTGGTATCTATCTCTAAGAAGAGATGTGGCTGCTACGCACATCCATTTGAGAAGAATGAATTAAAATGAGGCTCTAGAAGACTTTTTGATATTACTCATGAATTAAAAAACCCTATACATCCAAAAACCTATTCGTAGGATGTGAAACGTCAAAAGTCTTGTGGGCCCCTATGGGTAAGTTGGTACCTCAACTTCTCGACATCGTAACTTTTGCATATGACCTCCGTTTTAGGCACGTGATAGCCTGTTAGAAAGTTCTTCCAGAGAACTACACATTCTGCCATCAAACTCTGACTCCATCTATAGTTTGATTGTGGAGAGCCAAAAAAACATTGTTTAGGCCTCCAAAACGGCCCTAGAAGTACAACAAGATGTGTTGACATGAAAACATACAAAATAAACCAGTTGGATTAGGTGAGAGGCCACCAATATCCACCTGGAAGATGTGTAGGGATTCAGACAACACCAAAAGTGTATAACCCACAATTACAAAGAAGTACAAAAGAACGTGTTGAACTAAAAATGAACAAGAGGAGCCAGTTGGAATAGGTGGGTGGCCACCAATACCCAATTGGATCAAACTATGAGAGATGTTACCTGCTATACACACTACACTAAATCTATTCTATATATTTTCAAAACTTGAAATGGACATTTGAATGGATGTGACCCCCTGCAGGCCATACTAAACCTTCAACCTGTTGCCATTAATGAGTCCCTTAAGTGGATGACCTTGTAGGGTTTCCATCTTGGTGGTGCCTGCGTCACTAATGTGGAATAGTCAGAAAGGACCCAACCATCGCATGCAGAGCTTGCATGGATGGTGTAAATATTTGTTGTCGTATAATAATACCAAACAACCAGGATGGAGAATTTTCTGGTGGATGTTCCGATCATGCCATTCCTTTTGTCATTCTTTCTCAACCACTTGACTAAAACTGACCATCATATAGTCTTCTTCGATTTCCATTAGCTCATCTAACATGTGCTGAAGAGACTAATCGTCAATCATCTAGGTGGTGAGGGAGACCCTGAGGCTAGGAACAACAAACTCGAGTGGCATGAACACTTCTTTTCCATAGACAAGTAAGAATGTCGTGCAGTTCATCATCCTTTCTCATGTGGTTCAATAATCCCATAGGATTGTGTGGATACACTGATCCAAGTCATCATGCTACACATTGAAAATTTTTGTTAGAGCATGTTCTAAAATTTTGTTGAAATCTTCCACTGTACTGTTGGCTTGAGGGTGATAAGGGGTGCTCTTTTGATGATGGATCATGAATTCTTAAGTGAGTTTTTGAATAGTTTCATTTACAAAATGTGACCCTTGGTCACTCATCATCACCTTTGGACGTCCAAATTGGGTGATGATATTCTCAAAGATAAAGTGACTTGTTTTTTATGTTGTAAAATCCTTGACTGGTGTTTCTTTGACCCACCTTATGAGGTATGCGGTCGCGATAATGATGTAGCATTACCCTGTGGAACACACGATAGGATTTATGGGCCCAACAAAATATATTTCCCAATTTTCAAGGGGCTCAAGTGCGATCACGAGGAGCAATGGGAGCTCATCTTTGTGGCAAGGATTTTCAACATGTTAACATACGTCGTATAATTTTCATTTTTATTTAGATTTTGAGAAGAGAGAGGGCCACCAAAGCCTTGAGTGTAGGACCTTGCACGTGGTAGCCTTACTAACATTGTGGCCTCCAACAATACCTTCATGCACCTCGTATAGGAGGAAGTCTCATTTGTGTTCCAAAGCACAACGACTCAAGATGCCATTTGCACCCAACTTATACAATTGGTCAACAATCAACTAATAATCAACACTAAGGGTCACCAATTGTTAATGTTGTGCAGGAGTATATTCGGTGGGAGCTTGGCTAGTGATGAGGAATTCTTCTATTTCGGCCAATTGATCAGGTACGACTTTGACCCGAAAGAGATGCACATCCAAGAGTTCATTATCGAGGCTCATAGCAACTTCCCCAGTTTGAATCCATGATAAATGATTTGGTCCAACATTGTGTTTTCCCAGCTTAACAACAAATTCGAAGTCAAATTATTGAAACAACAACAACCAACAATAATTTTTTCCATCGAGCACTAGATTGTTTACCAACTACTTGAGGGTAGAATGATCAGTAAAGAATTTGAAAGCCGACCCTAGAAAGTAGTGGAATTTATTTTTAAAGGCATATACCATGGCCAGGCCTTCACAGTCATTTGTAGTATAATTATAGTATAATTATTTTAGGCATCGAACAACTTCCATCTAGCAAAATAGACTAGATGATCGATGTTTCCCTCCCCTGGTTGTGTAAGAATGACACCCAACGCAATGGAAAAATAATCAACGTGGACATGGAAGAGCTTCGACCAATCAGGGAAAATAAAAATGGGCACAATAACCAATTTTTATTTGAGGGTATTGAAGGCTTGTTGGAATTATTCCATCCACTTATAGTTAATATCCTTGCACAACAAATTTTCCAATGGAGTTGCAATCTGAGCATAATTTTGGATGAAACGTCGGTAGTATCATGTATGTACCAATGTTGCACACATTTATTAAACTAAAGTGGGGGTCACCATATCCAAGATGACATAAATCTTCGCTGGCTCCACCAACAATCCATCTTTTCAAATGATGTGGCCCAAAAATATACCAAAGGATGTACAAAAGATGCATTTCTTTAAGTTCAAAGAGATTTGTAGCTAGTGATATCTATCCAACATTAGTCGAAGAGCTTGCATATGTTATTTTAATAGAATGAACACATTCCAATCATCCAAGTATACTTCAAGGAACTTGTGGATAAATTCCTTGAAGGCTACGACCACTGTCCAGGAAAACACTACAGGGGCATTTTTCAAGCCAAAGGGCACAACTGTGTATGCCAATGACGCCCATTTGGTTGCAAAGGTGGTTTTTTCTTGATATTCCTCTATGATATGAACTTGATGATATCCTGAGAAGCCATCTATGAATGAGTAGGCTTCTCGACCACCAAGATTTTCCAATACCTCATCTATGAATGGTGTCAGGAAAGGGTCATGGACATAGGTTGCGTTAAGACTCCTTAGATTGATACGAATGCAAATTTCCCCAGTCTTCTTCGATTGTGCAATCATAAGACTAATACAATCATATTCTTCTACCGAGACAATGATCCCGACATCCAACATTCGATATAGTTCTTTGCACACCTTTTCTTTATACTTAGGGATTAAGTGATAGGTCCTTCTATTGACTAATTTAGCATCTGGTTTGAGTTGAATATTCATATCTCCCAATGAGTTTGTAATGCCCTTCATTTTAGAAAAATGCCTAGGAAACAAGCATTCCTACTTAGTAAGGAGGTCAACAACCTGAGTCACTGTCTCATTATCTCAATAGTATCCAATAATAGCCATCTTAGGCGCTTCCTCAGTGCCAATATTGTGTTTCTTGGTTTTTATTAGGCCATTATAGTCTGGTGCAACCGTCTCTACTGCCTTTCCTTTAGTGTGCATTCTCCTTTTGGCTCTTTGATCTGGATTTCCTGGGGTTCATTGTCATCAATATTGTCCACATATAACTTCCAGCAATGTATGACTTCTTTCAGTTTTTCCATCAGCTGATGGTACGAGTAGACCACCCTAGGGGAAATGTCCTTTGGTTGTTGATGGAAAATGAAGTCCTTAATCCCTTGAAGATCTTTTATATGAGCCAAATATTCTACTATGAAACATAAGGTTGAAATAAAATGAGAACTTGATGTAGGAGCATCACTCCACCTCAATAATGTGCCATCATTCCAGCACATTAGTGCACATTTCATAGAGGGAGAGGCATCAACCCTCCCATTTTTTAAATTCGAAATATGATCATATAGGGATTTGTGTTGTAAGGTCATAAGAACCGAGCCATGCCTTTGTACAAGTAGTGGATAGGGTCACCTTAAATGGTTGAGTGTAAGCAGGTCTAGATCGTAGTCAAGTCTAGATCATCATTCATTCTAATGAAGCCATAGGAGTAGGGTGTATTAACTAAGACAATGATGGAACTAAGGTGATAGAGAGGATAAGCTCGTAGAGACCTCTTTTGTAAAAGAGAGAGAGAGAGATCTAAGGAGGAAGGTATTAGAAGCATATCTAAGAAGAGAGGCCTTAGAAATAGAACTCGGGATAGAGTTAGGATAGGAGGTAGAATAGTTCTTGGAGAGAGCTTTATAGAACTGGGACTTTTTTGCAGTCCAGTTTTTGTAAACATCTGTATAGACACACAAAGATAATAGAAAAGCATTTTTTCTTGCACATAGTGTGTTTATGTATTTGTGTTCATTATTATGTTTTTATGTATTTCATGAATGGATGGGTGAAGTGGTGAAGTAACGAATAAGTTTCAATTTTTTCTCTCATGTGAGTTTTGAGTGCAAGGAGTGCACATTGTGCGCAAGGAGTGTGTTGACAGAGGTGAGTTAACCTCAGAGAAAGCTTAGGAGAGATACCATTGAACCTTCATCTATTGATACTAAGAGGGGGCTGAATCAGTATCAAGTACAATTTAAAACCTTTTTGAACTTATACTTAAACCATTCAATTATATCCAATGAGAAATGAACAATAGTATAAGAGTTACACCAATACACCATGCACAATATATGAGAAATAATCAATAGTTATTGTTCAAGGGAAGTAAAGAATTCCAAAGGTAGCTACAACTTCCAAATGTAAAGGGAGGGATAAAACTCCAAGAGGAAGATACAATCCTCCAATATCAAGAGAGATTTTAACTCTCCATCCTTTCCCCTTCCTTCCACCCAACAATATATGAGAGATAATAAAACTTCACATTAAATCATCACCATCAACCAATCATCACATAGAACCTAGTAATGCTTCCTGAGACTTCTTCAATTTCTGCAATTATTCAATTCTTGGAGTAATATGATCCTATAGATAATATTACTAAATGTATTCTCTGAAACTCCTCCAAGTTTCACTCCTTGAATCCTTCCCAAAAAGAAGTTATAGAGAGAATGGTAGACCTTGTTCAATTCTAGTTTATTTAGGAGACCAAACTTGTATAGAATGCCCCGCGCTCAATATTTAACATTAGATTCTAAAACTCACACACATGAAACTAAAGTCCATACTCTTTCCAATTAAATTTGTCCCACATCATTTGGATTCTCGATAAAGAAGTTATGATTGTTTTACCCGGAACCCTTGTTTATTGACTAGCTTCAAGACTGGTCACAAACCCTATCTTCCACAGAGTGTATCTCCATACTTATAGTGAATAAAGATATTAAATTTTTACCATAGGTACCTTGATATGTCTTCTCAATACCATATCAATTTCACCATCTAAATCATTCTATAAAAAAAATTATAGAAAAAATGGTAAGATGCCCTGAAAATAACATACCTTAGAACACATCACCAAAAGACTTCATCCTCCCTTGAAATCCAGCCTTCTTTACTTCTGATTTCCTCTTAAATTAGACTTTTGTATCAAATGTATGTATAATGATATTTATTTATACCATTTATGTTACTTCTTTTTAACATTAGGGCCGACCTAACAATTTCTTATTTTGTAATTCTTTTCTTTAATTATCTTTAGGGCCTACATGTACTTCCTTCTTCAATTCACTTTGTCATCTTCAAAATTTCATTTCTCCTCAACAATGAGGATCCATGCGACGTGCCACATACCAACAGAAACAACATGATGTATACTATCCATCCATGGGTCTTATATCTACATGTGCATTTTCCTTCATGTCCAAATACCTTCATCAATCTTGCGTCCAAAACCCATGACTAGGGTTGACATCAATGACAACAACCAATCTTCCAACATAATCAACATAAGTTCAAGGAGTGCATAGGAAGAACTTTGTGTTGAGTTTAGAGAGAGATAGAGTTGTTAAGAACTCTGTAGAGATCTACCAGGTGGACATCAAGCGGGTGCAAGTGTGCACATAGGGAACTTTTTGTCGAGTTCAGGGAGAAGAGTATCAGCAGAAGATACTCACAAAGTTGTTGAACACTCTGTAGAAAATGCTCAGCAAGGTGTGATTTGAGAAGAAGGTTTCCAAGACGACACAAAGTTTTCCTTTTAAAGGAAACAGAAAGGCTGAGACCCTTAGGATATTGAGTAATTAAAAATATCAGAAGAGATAATGCATTTAAGAGCGCAAGGGAGACCCAAGACAATTGGTTTCGCAAGGTGAAAGATCAAAGGCTGAAGCCTTTGATAATTGAAAAAATATTCCAAGTCAGAAGAAGTCAAAATATTAGGAAGAGGAGTGACATCAACCATCATATAAGTCATGGAAAGGATCCTGGACTGTTATATCAACATCCAGTGAAAGAAGGAAGAACAAAGGAGAGGAACAGATCGTAGCCATTGGATTTGAGTGTGAAGGACCAACAACCATTGGATCCAAAGGTAAGGGAAAAATACTTAATCCTTGTGTATACAGGAGAGTGGATTTGTCAAAGTCCCAAAGTGAGCAGGGACCATCCATCGTCAAGGAGGACAGGTGGTGTGAGATCCACAACTCTGGGATTTTGTGGACAAGGAGAGATCAAGATCACTAGAGATCCAAAGTGGGTCCTAGCCATTGATCACCAGGGGGATACATGTCGACAAATCAGAGTCTCCGGGTGAAATCACTCTGGGAGAAATGAGTGCATAAGAGTTTGAAACTACCGAATCCCAAAGAGCCAAAGTGCTAAAGAGTTGAAGAGCCAAAAGCCAAAGGGTCGAAGAAGAAGTTTGGACCATCAGATCTAGAAATGGTATGTGGTGACGGATCATGAACTCCAGGAGAAAGTACTCTGGGAGAAAAGTTAAGAAGAAGTTTGATATTTGAGATCACCGAAGCCCAAACAATCGAAGCCACTGGAAGCCTTTGATATGGGTTGGAAAGGTGTCACCAGATCATGAACTTCAGAGAATCATACCCTGATATTTTGTGAAGTTGTGTTTTGGAATGTACCGAAGTGATGAAGCCCGAAATGTCTAAGGGCCATTGATCCGAAGGAAGGAACGTGGATCATTGATCTTCGAAGAGACACATGGAGGATGAAGATTCACTTTGATGGATAGTTTTTGGATCAGGGGGGATAGATGTCAGAGGATTCGACACTCCGAAAGGATTCACTCCAGAGATTGATGGTTGTTGAGATTTGAAATCATCGAATGTCGAAGTCTCAAAGTGGACGATTATCATTGATTAGAAAGTGGATGCATGGCGCTAGATCTAGAACTTGAGGTACGAAGCACTCCGGAGGAAAGAAGAGGGTGAAAGCACCGAAGTTCCGAAGGAGATATTGATCATTGATCGAGGAGGAGGTCGAAGGAATGTTGATTTGCTTGAAGAGACCAAAGTCCCAAAATAGGAGAAGAACCGTTTATTTGGAGAGGATGCATGGAAAAAGATCTATCACTCTGGGGAAAATCACTCCAGAAGAAAGTAGTTGAACAAAGTTGAAGAACTCCCGAAGCACATAGCACCATAGTTCATTTGGAACATAGATTCAGGGATATAGGTGTCAATAGATCTTCCACTCCGTAAGATTTTCATACGGGGAAAGGCATATATTTCAGAGTTGAAACTCCCGAAGGCCGGAGAGCCAGAATCAACAAGAATCGTTGATTTGAATGAGAGTTACGTGCCGACAGATTGTGGAGATCTGGGATCATGCATGGAAGTAGGAAATAAGGTAGGAAATAAAGGTAGATAGAAATTGTTTATCATGGATCATCATCGAAAGCAAGAGATTGACGGTTGGGAAGGATTGTCGGGCCAGAACATGCTCAGACATTAATTTTACTTGAGCATGCCACAATTGGAACCATGGTATTACCAAGGGCATACATGGCACTTTGTAGTGAATTGTGGGATGAAAAGTGGATTGGCCTAAAACCACCCTTGGACAAGCCCACAATAACGTATTTCCACAAGGTCATAGCCCAGGGTCATATGAAGAAAGGGGCTAATGAAAAAGGGGCTAGCGCCTGAAACTTGGTGTTTTGGAAGACCCTAGGAATAACCTACATGTCTGTAAGGACTTGCACACAAAAGAAAAGGGGACCTGTGTAAGATTAATAGGGGTCTAGCAAAGGCTTAGAGAGTCAATTTGACTCAACATATTGAAATATCCTAGACCAGGAGGTCACAGAACCCCAAGAGGATGGGGGGGATGCATCAGGTGGTATTAGAGCTTGAATTTTTGTCTATAGATTTTAGGCGAAAGAGAAAGAGGATAAGACATAATTTGTTCTTGCAGACAATAGACAAGAAGGAGGTGAAATGAGACGATTTGGTAACATTAGATGATATCATAGGTTCAAATTTTCCTATAGACAACAGGTGAAAGGAAGGAAGAGTACTGATGCTCTATGAGAAGGTTGTTGCATGTGCACAACAACAAAAATTTAAACAACCAGGTGATCTATGAGATAAGATGGAGATGCTCTCAGATGTAGAGTGATCCATAGGCTTTCCAGGAGGGCAGGTAGAAGGTGGAAATGGATACTGAAGGCCATAGGTGTGGTTGAAGAGAAGACCGGAAGAAGAAATGCAATCTAGAGATGGATTTGGAGCTCAATGAGATAAGATCAAGGATGGAACAACTAGCATTAAGGATGCACCAAGAGGCAAAGGTACGCTGGAGGTACGAATGTCCTATGAACATGAAGGAAAAATGGCCCTTTCAAATTTTGTTGGCCAGAAAGAAGCAACAATATTTGAGAAGGTGGCTAATGGAATTAGAAAACCTCAGTGACACAGAGGAGGAACTAATTCACATCTGTGAACCAAAAATTGGGAGACACCTCAGTGATGAGGAGGAGGTGATAACAGATAAAGATCTCATAAACCGCCATGAGATCAGAGATGGAATTTCATATTTCTAGGTGGGAAATGAAATGTGATCATTGGAGGATCTCATATACTTTCAGGAGGACAATAGTGGAAATTCATATTTCCAGGTGGGCAATGATACGATATTAGCAGAGGATTTCGTAAACTACCATGTGAGTAGAAATGGACTTTCAAGTTGCCAGGTGGGAAATGGAAAGAGATCAATCAAAGATATCATATATTGCCATAGATATAGTGTTGAAAGTTCAAATTACTAGGTGGGAAATGAGATGTGATTGATTAATCTCATAGACTACCAGGTGGGCATAAGAGAATTCCCAAATTGCTAGGTGGGCAAGGGGAAAGAAATGAGACTGTCTAAAATTCTTAGGAGCTCAAAAGTCGTTTCAGGTTAGCAAGGAGTGCTAATAGGTTAATATTCATGTGGGTTTTCAGACCATATGAATGAATATGATGAGAATTTAGAAACTTCCACCATCAAAGAAGAAGATCAAAAGAGTATTTTGATCATTGGAGGGATCAAGGAATTCCTACCAAGCCACTAGGCAAAGTCTAGTGCACATGATGAAAGTGTAGCAGCAGAGGAAAGACAAAAATTAGAGGCTATCAAAGAAGAGGAAATGGAGCAGACATTGATGTCTACCTTAGCAGAAGGAAGAGAGAATTCAACATAATTGCTCAAAATTCTCAGCCAGGAAGCTGAACAACAGATGACTGCAACACTGAAGCTTGCAATAGAAGGAGAAACATACATCGTGGATTTTGTTGAGCTGTATGAATAATTGGAAGCCCTAGAGAGAAGGGTTATGGTGCAAAGCTTGCACATCCAATAGGATAAGTTGGAAGCAGATGGAGGAGCATACCAGCTCGAAGAATAGCTGGAGGGAGTTGGAGATATGCTAGCATAAGAGGATCTGACATAAGATAATCTTTCGGAGGAGGAATCCAAACAAAAACTCAATGATGAGACTGCAGGACTAGAGTTTGCAGCAGAGTGGCAACTTAGTTCCACAAGAGGATATGAAGACACCATGGGGGATCAGGATAATCTTCCCATTGAGGAGGAAGTGCAGTAGAGAAGACTTCATAAGAAGAGAGAGCCAATTGAGTAGCTGGACAAGGTGACGAGGAGATAAGAAGGTTGATGTTGAGGTCAGAAAAAGCAGTCAGCAAAGGGAAGTTGTGTAGAGGAGATCTTGCCACAGCAACAGGGAAGAAGAAACAACAACAACAACAACATAGCTGGAGTCTTGGATAGAGCTTGAGAGAACTGGGACTCTATTACAGTCCAGTTTTTGTAAACATTTGTATAGACACACAGAGATAATAGAAAAGCAGATTTTCCTACACATAGTGTGTTTATGTATTTGTGTTCATTATTATGTTTTTATGTATTTCATGAATGAATGCGTGAACTGGTGATGTAACGAATAGGTTTAAATTGTTTCTCTCATGTGAGTTATGAGTGTAAGGAGTGCACATTGTCTGCAAGGAGTGCATTGACAGAGGTGAGTTAACCTCAGAGAAAGCTCAGGAGAGATACAGTTGAACCTTCATCAACAAAAGTGCAATGAGTGCACAGGAAGAACTCTGTGTTGAGTTCATAGAGAGATAGATCCATTGAGATCTCTGTAGAGCTTTGCCAGGCGGGCATAGAGCGGGTGCAAGTGTGCACAGAGGGAACTTTTTGTTGAGTTCAGGGAGAAGAGTATCAGAGGAAGATACTTACAGAGCTCTTGAACACTCTATAGAAAACACTTAGCAAGGTGTGCTTTGAGTAGAAGGTTGCCATGAGGGCACAAAGTTTCCCTTTTAAAGGAAACAGAAGGGCTGAGACCCTTAGGAGATTGAGTAATTGAAAATATCAGAAGAGATAATGCATTTAAGAGTGCAAGCGAGACCCAAGACAATTGGGTTTGCAAGGTGAAATATCAAAGGCCAAAGCCTTTGAACACTGACAAAATATTCCAAGTCAGAAGAAGTCAAAATCTCAGGAAGAGGAGTGACAACAGTCGTGATATCAGTCATGGAAAGGATCCTAGACCGTTAGATCAACGTCCAGTGAAAGAAGGAAGAACAGAGGAGAGGAACAGATCCCATCCGTTGGATCTGAGCGCAAAGGAACAACAATCGTTGGATCCGCAGGTAAGGGCACGAGACTTAACCCTTGTGTATACAGGAGAGTGGACTTGTCAAAGTCCTAAAGTCCTGAAGTGAGCAGGGACTATCCTGTTGGTTGTGGAGCCTCATTATATTCCTGATGCAGAGGTCCTTGATTTCAACCGTGTCTATACCCCATGAAGTATTTACACCCCAGAAGTATGTACACTCTTCCACGCGGGGGAGTGTAGAGGGGGGGTACCCCCTCTGTGGGGTCCGGGGGGTCCATCCCCCCGACTGGGGGTAAGCGGGCCCCCAGTGGGGGTTCGGGGGCAGTGTCCCCCAATGGGGGTTCGAGGGCGAAGCCCCCGAAGCAAAAATTGCCTTATA
>ML784007.1:60455-97374 GCA_009831015.1 Picea engelmannii
ATAACTCAGCCTTCCATTCAAAGACTAAGCATATACAGTTGAGGTACCACTTCATACGATCCGCCTTGGAAGATGGACAATTGAAGATGGAAAAGATACACACTAGCCAGAATCCTGCAGACATGTTAACAAAGGGAGTAACCGGGGAGAAACTGAGTTCTTGCTCAATTTCAGTTGGTCTTCAAGATTGAAGATGAAGATGAGAAATTTGTCAGGTCCAAGAAGGTTCAAAGTCCATCATATACAGCAGCGGTGGAGTTGTTGAGATTAGTCTCCAAGTGGGAGATTGTTGGTTGTGGAGCCTGATTATCTTCCTGATGCAGAGGTCCTTTCTTTCAGCCGTGTCTATACCCCATGAAGTATTTACACCCCAGAAGTATGTACACTCTTCCACATGGGGGAGTGCAGAGGGGGGGTACCCCCTCTGCGGGGTCCGGGGGGTCCATCCCCCTGGCTGGGGGCAAGCGGGCCCCCAGCGGGAGTTCGGGGGTGAAGCCCCCAAAGAAAAAATTGCCTTATAAAAGTATATTGTAATTTCATTGTAAATCTGGACCGTTCATTATAAGGTCACAGATCTAACGGTAGAGATTATGTTAGGGTTTTTTTCCCTAGAAGGCAACCCTCTTTTATGAGGGAAATGTATTGCAGCTATGGAAGAGGGTGAATATTGTATTCTGAGAGAGGAGACTATGAGAGAAAGAAGAGGAAGTTATAGTGGGTTTTGCTGAAGGTTGTATCCCTTCATTTGCTAGATAATAATAAAGGAAGGACCTGGCAATTTCTCTGGTGGACATAGCCCACACTGGGTGAACCACGTAAATCTGTGTCTCTCTTGTATTGTGTGTCTTCTGTGTTTTTGTTTTTGCATTTGTTTTATTTTATTGCTCCACGGTCCTGTTTTTTCTAACATATCCATCGTTGAGGAGGATAGGTGGTGCAATCCACAACTCCAGGAGTTTGTGGACAAGGAGATATCAGGATCGTTGAAGACCTGAAGTGGGTCCTAGCCGTTGATTACCAAGGGGATACGTGTCGGTAGATCAGAGTCTCTGGGTGAAATTACTCCAAGAGAAACGAGTGCATAGGCGTTTGAAACTTCCAAATCCCGAAGATTCGAAGCGCTAAAGAGACGAAAGGTTGAAGAAGAAGTCTGGACCGTCAGATCTAGAAAGGGTAAGTTGTGACAGATTGTGAACTCTGGGAGAAAAGTGAAGGATAAGTTTGATATTTGAGATCTCCGAAGCTCAAACAACCGAAGCAGCTGGGAGCCATTGATTTGGGTTGGACAAGTGTCACCAGATCGTGAAATTTGGAGAATCGTACCCCATGATTTTATGAAGTTGTGTTTCAAAATGTACTAAAGTGATGAAGCCTAAAATTTGTAAGGGCCATTGATCTGAAGGAAGGAATGTGGATCATTGATCTGCAAAGAGACACATGGAGGACAGAGATTCACTCCGTTGGATCAGGGGGGATAGATGTCGGAGGATCCGACACTCCGAAAGGATTCACTATGGATATTAATGGTTTTTGAGATTTGAAATTACCAAATTTCGAAGTCCTAAAGTGGATTACTGTCGTTGATTAGAAAGTAGACGCATGATGCCAGATCTAGAACTTCGGATACAGAGTACTCCGAAGGAAAGAAGAGGGTGAAAGCACTAAAGTCCCGAGGAGATATCAAAAGTTGATAAAGGAGGAGGTTGGAGGACCATTTATTTGGTTGAGGAGAGCAAAGTCCTGAAATGGGAGAAGAACCGTTGATTTGGAGAGGACGCATGGCAGAAGATCTGTCACTCTGAAAGAAAGTAGTTGAACAAAGTTGAATAACTCCTGAAGCGCAGAGCGCCAGAGTTCGTTTGGTCCATAGATTCAAGGAGACAGGTGTCAATAGATCTTCCACTCTAGAAGATTGTCATACGGGGAAAGGAATATATTTGAGAGTTGAAACTGTTGAAGGTCGGAGAGCTAGAATCAACAAGAGCCATTGATTTGAATGGGAGTTACGTGTCGACAGATTGTGGAGATCTAGGATCATGTGTGGAAGGAGGAAAGAAGGAATGAAATAAAGGTAGATAGAAACCGTTGATCACATATCATTACTGAAAGAAATATATTGACGGTCGAGAAGGATTGTGGGGCAAAACATGCTTAGACATTAATTTTCCTTGAGCGGGTCGCAATTGGAACCACGGTATTGCTAAGGGAATACATGGTGCTTTGTAGTGAATTGTGGGATGAAAAGTGGGTTGGCCTAAAACCACCCTTGGACAAGCTCGCAATCATGTATTTCTATGAGGTCATAGCCCAGGGTCATATGAAAGAAGGGGCTAATGAAAAATGGGCTAGCTCATGAAACTTGGTGTTTTGGAAGCACGCAAGAATAGCCTGCAGGTCTGTCAAGACTTCCACACAAAAGAAAAGGGGACCTGTGTAAGAATAATAGGGGTCTAGAAAAGGCCTGAAGAGTCAATTCGACTCAGCATATTGAAATATCCTAGACCAGGATGTTGCAGGACCCTAGGAGGGTAGGGGGTCTGGATCAGAACTCATATGGGTCCACTCAACATAATGCTAGCAGAAGTTGGGAGTGATATCCCTCTCATCTCGTCAGTAAATAATCATAGATCAGAGGGAGAATACCTTTTCCATTGATGTCAAAGGGGGATAATTATAGATAGGGGGGGATTTTTAGATAGGGGGATGAGAATTATACATAAGTGGAGAGTTGCAAATAATGGAGAACTCTTTCTATTTCTAGAGGATTACATGTTTTTTAGTACAAGGTTTCCATCAATGACAAAGGGAGAGATTGTTGAATAAATTATTGTCATTGATGTCAAAGGTAAGTAAGTATTCAAATATAAATGTGACTTTAACAAATACAAAAGGGGAAAAGTTAAGTGGAAGTGGGTTTACATAAAAGTGGTGTAAACATGAAAGTGGATTTTAAAAAAAGGGTAAAAGTGAAAGTGGAGTTTACGTAAAAGTGGAGTAAACATGAAAATGGATTAAAAAAGGTAAAAGTGAAAGTGCACTTGGATTTAAAACCCATGGTGGTATTTTTCTCGTGGTATCTTAAAAACTGAATTAAAAATAAAAAAAAGGGGGAAAATTATTATTATTTAATAAAAGTCGTGTCCTTTCAAACGAACATGACTTTTCATGTAAATATTGTGGTAAAGTATAAATGGAGAAGAGGGTTATGATAAAAATTGTGTGTGTGGGTGAAAATGTAATATTATTATGCATACCATTTGAGGAGTAATGATTGAATGTCATTCAAAGAGTGACGATTAAATATTAATGAAGATTAGATCTGGTGTTCTAGCAAATAGATCTAGAGTTCTAGCAAACAAAACTTGTAAAGGAAGATATGAGGGAAAAGAAGAAGAAGAAATAATATATGGTGAATTACGAGCAAAATAAGAAGTATAAAGTGCAAAGCATGTCTGGTGAAAGAAAAAGTAGAGAGCACATTGCATATTTGGCAAAATAAAAATGGGAGTGAGTGATCTAGTGAAAGAAGAAATAACCAACACATTGTTGATTTGGTGAAACAAAAAGGAGTGAGTAATATTAAAAAATAAGAGGGGATCAATATCTCATGTAAGTCGGTGCCTATAGACAATAGAGGGGATTGGTGTCTCCTGTAGGTCGATGCCTACAAACAATAGAGGTGATCGGTGTCTCCTGTAGTTCAGTGCCTACAAACAACAGAGGATATTTGTTTCTTTTGTAGGTCGATGCCTACAAAAAATAGTGGGGGTTGGTGTCTCTAGTAGGTTGGTGCCTACAAATTAATAAAAATATTTTTTTGTGGATTTCTACTGAAATGGTTTCCACGTTAAATATTGTGTCTTCTGGTTATTATATTTATGTGATTGCATCATTATGATTTATGAATGTTAAAAATTAAAATATAGCCTTATATTGATTCACCACCCCTTCTCAGTATAAATGTGTGCTCAAAACCTTCTAGCTCAATGCATCGCAACTCATTCTGTCTACGAGCCTCTAATATTTATATTTTCATTTTGCACATTATTTCTTCACACACGTGATCCTCCTCCAAGGATATTTGTGTCACACTCTACAATTCCTCATGCATGTGAGCTTCATCCAACGACCTCTACATCTCCCGCTACACCTCTTCACAAATCCAAGATTCCTCTAACGACCTTTGTGTCACCCTCTGCACTTCCTCTTGGATCTGTATCTCTTCGAGTGAACTCTGAATCGAGCATTGCAGCTCCTCACATGCTCTTTCTTCTTCTAGTGCTCTCTATGCATCGCAAAAAAACTACTTTTGTTGAGCAACATTAAACTTTGGAGGGGGCCAAGGCACCCTCCTTATATTTTCATTCGGATTTTGACCTAATCCTTCATCATGATTGGAGTCTATTCATGTCTTTGCCCCTATACAGGTTACTACCCAGATGCCATCCTTCTCATTCTTCTTCTTGGCATGGCTCGACATGCACCATGTTACAGTTGGTATTCTTATCCTCCCACTTATTTAGTAAGTCGGAACAATCTTTGATGACATGCTCAGGGTTGTAGAAATATGCATAGAGAATGCACAGTTTGGTAAAAAATTGTGAGACATGACTAATATTACTGCAATTGAAACATGTGGGGGGTCTACCTCCCCCTCTTCCATATCTATGACTGTGACCATGCCCATATCCACCTCCTAGACCTCCTTGGCATCCACTTCTTCCCACGCCACCACACTCACCACCTTTATTCTCCTCCTATACCCAAAATGCATCATGAGTATTATCTTGCATTAACTGGAGGGAGCAACAACTATTGAAATCATGGATGACAAATTTACAAAACTCATGGAATGAAGTGTGAGTTGTATTCTGGTATTTTTTCAAGGTGGGATAGTGGGGTGGCACATGGCCCCACTATATACATATCCCGCACCATTCTAACTATCCATATGGAAATGGACTTGGTGTGCCTGTCGCCACATAGTTTGGAAGGACAGGGAACTCGTCTTGATGATACCCATCAGGGAAACATGTGTTACATCCATACATGCTCACGCATGAATTTATTCTTCTTCATGTCTTGCAGTTGCATCGTTAGGTTGTCAAGTTGTGATTGAACCTGCACCAACCTAATCAATGTTTGTATGCCTCTAGGTGTATCCTCCAAACACATTGAAATTTCAACTGCCTCTTCCTGAGGTTTCACCTTTTGTTGGGTGAGTAGGACTCAGATATGGTGGAATAATCCCGCAATGAACTATTATTTGTGTTGCACATCCTAGATTTGGAATGTTTTCCTATCCAACAAGATTTTAAACCATTGGTCATAGTCCCAGACAATTTCACCTTCCTTTTGTTTGATCTCTTTCATTTCTATAATGCATTGGGAGAATGAAGTGATGTATTAGAAGAAAAAAAAGATAAACATACATGGCACTATTTAGAATGAATCATGCGGCTTATGGAAATATAACAATGTGTTGAGAAATTAAGAATTTAGCAGCTTTAACGTGTGTATACAAACCAATGAAAAATGCCTCAAACAATTAACATCTTCATACATCTAAATACATGGAGGTACCCTTTGCATATCATTTAAATTCACAGATAAATGACAATAATTGGTCATACATTAAGAGGAAATCACTTCTATATCATAACCAAACATCATACAGTAACACTAAACATGAAGACATGTTGTCTAAGATTTTATTAATTAGATCTGATACAAGAAAATAAAGAGTGGGAGGAGATGATTTGAAAGAACACATATACAACATAATGAGGAATTACAGACCAAAACTTAAACACATGGGATGAATCTTTGTTTCCTGTTGCATCTACCAAGTGATTCAACTCAAGGTTCCTGGTCAATCAACTCTGGTTATAAGAAAATTTTAAACTCCCCAAAGCATCATCCATGAAAATATGTACCTGCATTCTCTTTTATTCCTCTCACTCATGCCCTAAATTTATTCTTGAAACCACTTCCATATTCTTGATACCATTTCCTAATTCTTGATTCTTTAATGGTTTTCCCTTTGGTAAAACTACATGAATTATTTTTACTTGATCAAATATGTTACACTGAGATCATGGGGTAGTTGGATATTTACAGGAAAAAATATCCACTCGAGCTCTGTCCTTGAAAATTCTCTGTAATCATTTCATCTACTGATGGGTGCTCGAAATTAAATTTGCACAGGCGTGAGACTCAACAACAGTCAAATCAACTCGATCGAGCCTGGACCGTTGATCACAGTCACACCCATTGGAGTGATCGAGGTATGGGATTCAAATGAGACTCCAACAAGGGAGATCCAAGATTACATATCGACCATCGATATGAGTTAGGATGAGATATGTACCGTTGTCAGAGTTAGGTCTGTTGAAGGCACAAAGTTGAGGCTTCAACAAGAATTTTGATGATAAGTGCTCTGAGGACTTCATCATATCGAATAAGAAATCTCGATATGTGATCAAAATTGAAAGTGAGTCGTCAATATAGCTTGGTCATGGGAAAAATATGACTAAAGAAAATATATCACGCCGACGCAAGTCTCGACACATGACAATTTTTATTGGCTTACGATGGCACTATCATGGTAGGGGGGACACATGTCACCCATTTTTGATGTATTGACCTGTGCATTTGGTAGGTTACACATGTCCACATGGAAGCATTTGATTGGCCCTGACAGTGCTTCACTGGTGTGATAATGTGACAGTTGGACAAGAGGCTTCAATACTAGGGAGGAAATATAGATCGTTGATCTGTGCTACTTGAAAAATATTTGAGAGCAGATCTGGACCGTCCATTGTAGGTGCCCCATGAAAGTGGTTAGGGTCTAGAATTCAAACTGGACTGTGATGAGGGGACTTTGAAAGGATGGTAAAATATATATATTCCATCCATCATGATTTGGGAAACAACTAAGAGTCGTTGATCTAGATGCAGTCAAAGATAAAATTTTCTAAGGCAAAAATCATCATGTTGAAGTTAGCTTGGATACATGGAAAGCTTATATTGGTCTATGTTGGCACTAATGTGGTAGAGGGGCATGACATGTGTCACCCAATATTGAGGTGTTAACCTATGTATCCAGCAAATTCCACTCGTCCATGTGGCAACTGCTGATTGGATTTGGGAATGCTCTACTAGAGAGCTGACACAACACTTAGCCAGAAAAATTGAGATCAAATATTAGATCTGGATTGTCCATAGGGGGAGAATATACTTACATCTAATCCATTGATTGGAGGTGTCCATTGAAGTGGCTGGGGTTTTCATGCAAGACCGACTCCAACGAAGAGACTCCAAAGGGTCGGTAAGACAAATATGGTCCGTCCATCGAAGATATGAGGACAACTGAGAGTCGTATGATCTGGCTAGGCTTAAGAACACAAATTGATTAACCCATGAATGACATTATGTTGATATCATCCTGACATGTGGAAATTTTCTATTGGATCACAATGGTGCTGACGAGGCAGCCATGCAAGACACGTGTCACCCATTTTTGAGATATTTACATGTGTATACGACGGGTTCCACATGTCCACGTGTAACCTCCTGGTTGGATTTGGCAACACTTTTCTGACATACTAAGTTGTCAGCTCTTCCTCAACTTATCTTTGGTTATTGACGACTATGTTGTTGTCAACACTTTGTAACTTGACCTAAGAGGGGAAGTCCCAATGGATTTTTCTGATGACGACCCCCAACCTGATCTCTATCCTTGATCTATTGCCAATGTGAGGAGATTCATTGATCTATCTCTAGAATAGGGAGGGATGCTGATCTTTCAAAGAAACTAGGAGATTTGTCGAACTAGGCTAGACCAAAAGCTAGAAATGGCTAAGGCATGAACATTATTATGATGATGTCACCCTAGACATGTGGCTCTTTCTCATTGGTCCACATTGGCGCTGATTTGGTAGACATGTAAGACACATGTCACCCATTTTTAGGATGTTGACCTATTTGTTTGATGGTTTCCCATATCCACGTGGCATTTTTTGATTGGTATTACATGTAAGGTTGACATGGAAAGGATATAATCTTCGATGATAGGCGATAATTGCGTGCTAATTTGAAGTTCATCTTGCTGATGATGACATCATCATCGGTGATACGAGATTATTCTTGCTGAGGTGAAAATATATTTCCACAATGACGATGTTGTGGGGCCCTTAAAAACTTAATTGAAGTTGTTTATATCAACACTAAATCAAATCTAGATCATTGATTAGCTCGTTCTGAAAACTATTTGATTAATGAGATCCTGCAGGTTTGTTGGCACTTGGTTCATGGGCTACGGTCTCGTGATAAAAACCCTTAGATAATGGACTTATCCTTTTCTCGGGTGCTATAATCTCCCTTTGACCCCTGATAAGTGTCTGAGGGATTAAATATTTCCTTAGGAGTGGAAGGGATTGGATTTTATACTATTTTCTTCAGGTTGCCATAAGAAAATTTGACTCTGGGTTGCACAGATGCACTTGAAACTTGATTTTCTTCCTTCAAATTGCTATATTCTGGCCTTATAACATCTATAAACCATCATACTAGGTTAGGAAGAAATATGTTACTAACATTTGACTCCAATGGGGACAACATACCCCTGCGGTCTGTTGAGAACTGTAGACTAAGTGCCTTATTTTGTTGGGTTATGGAGTTTGCCTAAAAAATACATCTCCTTCCAACCTGAAAACTGATATGATATTGGAAAAACAAATGCTCAACATATTATAGTGTTTGCCGAAGTAACATATGGTGAATGAACTAAAATTAAAATGAACTCTACAAACATGAAAGAAAATGCTTAACCACCAACTTATTTATGTACATAACCCTCCTACTCTAAACAATCTAGCTACTTTAATTAAGTGAAATGATTCTTCCAATGATACCAATAAATATTTTTACTACTTGGATGAATTCCTTGTATGCACTTTTTCATAATAAGAACAAGAAAAAGTGAAGACTGCAATAGATTATGAAGTTCATACTCATCATCTGAAAACATAAGCTTCATATAACTTGAGTCATATGAGACCATGGATAATGTAGATTACAACTAGAACACAACTCGTTCATGAAAAATATGAGGGATGATAAATTTCTCAACAAAATTTGAGGCTTCTTCTTCATAATTGATTCGACTGAACTACTCCTGAATACACTTTGATATCTCTACTTGTAATTCTGATGAAGAAAAAGGAGGAAGTACAAAAGCTTCACCACATCAAAAAGTTTCCACTGGTTCTTGTTCATTATGGTCAAGCTCTATATCTTTAAGAACAACTAGAAGCGATACATCAATCTTAAATTATTCATCATAGCTATCATAATTATCATACACTAGTGCACCAACAACATTTTCTGAACATTCCACTTTAGATATCTGTCCCTCAATACCAAGCTCTGATTCTGTGTCATAATGGCCATATATGAACCTATAATTGTTTGAAATTTCTGCGAATGATGATACATAAATCTTCACATCTTCTTCAACCTCACATTCATAAAAAATATGATATGTGTTTTAGAATCCAGTATGATCATATTTACAATAATCCCTCTTATATTTATCATGAAACAACCATTGAGTAGTAGATTTCTCATAAAAAAACAAGGGGCATCACATAATCATTAATGTTACCCTGAAAAATATTCACAAAATCTTCAGCAACACAATTTGGACTTTGATCAATAGGTGTGAATGAATAAATCATTGTCTCTTCTCTAAAATCCTTATGAATATGTCTATAACTGACATCTTCTTCAAACTCAATTTCAGAAAATTCTTTCTTCTCTTCACTACTGTAGGAGAAATATTTTTTATGTTCTATATCTGACTCAAGTTATTCATTAAAACAATGTTCAAAAGGAATATGAGAATATGGAAATTTAGAAATCTTCTCTAGATCTTCTCGAAAATGTAAAAATTCATCAACATATACCATATTTCTTGAAACAACGACGGACATTTTCAACTTATGACCATTCTAAAAAGAAGAAAAATCCATCCGAAAAGAATTTTGACTAATATCTTGAAAGGAATAAATAAGCATTATGTCCCCCTATAGATTCTCTAAAAATTTTGTGCAATCACTTTCCAATGATTCCTCTTCATTTTAATCTACCATGCCATCTCCTACATTTTCACTGTGATAGTAAGCCTCCTTTTCAAAATCTTGTTCAGATTCATCATCTATGGTTTCCCCTTCTTCATCACTATTATAGGAATAATCTTATATATCTTCTCAAACTAATTCAAAACTTTCATTACAGTAGCTTCTAAGAGGAAGATCAATGGGATACCTTCTTTTATAATGACAAGGGAACATTATATGAAAATCCTTTAGTAAATCTATACAAGTAGTCGGTAAAGATATGTACCATTGTCGATCCTCTCTAGCTAAGGAGAACATGAATAATTTAACGAGGACATCTTCATGAAAGATACTCAACTGATGAATACATAAGTGTAACTCTATCAAATGCTGGGATGGATTATCATCATCATATTCTCTAAATCTAGGAAAATAGTCTCTCCAGACCTCTATTCTATGTATAGGATTAGGAAATCTAGGTGTATTTGAAAAATATAGTGGAGAAAACCTTGCAACTACTATATCAAAACTTGATATTTCCATTAAAATACAGTGGATTCTCTAGTGAGATCATAATGAATAAGGGAGTAACATGATTTTCAAGAAAGGTCGAATGGAAGAGCCTACTTCTTGTCAAGATTCTAAAAGGGAATTTTGGAGCAATATCAATGGTTTTGGGGGGGGAATTTGAAATAGAAAACTCATTTTCAAGTATATCATTCAGATCTATAGATTTAACATTTTGATGAACATCAAAAGGAGAGATTTATAGATAAGGGTTACCTGAGAAAAAGGAGGTCTAACTCTCTCTGATATTCCTCTAGGTCACAAGATTTTCTGGATCTAAATATATTAGAACCTGATCAAAATCAAGGTGGCTTATAGTATGTCTCCTGGAAGAGGCCAGATTTTTATTTTGTGGAATCTCCAAGTGAAAAATTAACATCCAAGTGCCTGAGGCCTGTCACCATAAAGTCTCAGAACTTACAATGTCGTATCCCAGGGAATATTTCTTCAACTTACATCCTCGATAACAACGCCATTTCAAATGTTATCCCTCAATATCAAGGTTTTTATTGGAACAATGTTGAGGAACCCTAGGGGCCAAGACTCATAATGAATCTTAAGGCCATATTTGCAGTAAAATAATTGTGCAATTTTGGGAATTTTTTACCCCTCTATCTCTTTCTCTTATGAAATTATAGGACCTTAAACAATCTCAAATTAGATAAAACATGATCTCAACTATCATAGGTATGTGTCTACGATTGTTTCAAACAATCAAGATTTAAAAAGAGAATGAAGTGATGGATTAGAAGAAAAACAAGATAAACACACATGGAGCTGCTTAGAATGAATCCTATATCTTATGGAAATAGAAAAATGTGTTGAGAAATTAAGAATTTAGTAGCTCTAATAGGTGTATACAAACCAATGAAACATGCCTCAAAAAATTAACATCTTCATACATATAAATACATGGAGGTACCCTCTGTATATAATTTAAATGCACAAATAAATGACAAGAAATTGTCATACATTTAGGGGAAATCACTTCTATGTCATAACCAAACATCATACAGTAACACCGAACATGAAAATTGACTTGTTGTCTAACATTTTATTAATCATATCTGATACAAGAAAAGCAAGAATGGGATGAGATGTTTTATAAGAACACATATACAACAGAATGAGGAATTGCAGGCTGAAACTTAAATGTAGGGGATGAATCTCTATTTCCTATTGAATCTATCAACTGACTGTGCTCAAGGTTTCTGGTCAAACACTCTGGTTATAAGAAACTCTTAAATTCCCCAAAGTGTCAACCTTGAGAATGGGTTCCTACATTCCCTTTTATTCCTCTTATTGAAACCAATTCCAGCTTCTTGATACCATTTCCTGCATGCTAAAATATCCACTTGAGATCTGTCCCTGAAAAGTATCTATAATTATTTCATCTACTAGTAGGTGCTCGAATTAAAATTTGCACAAGTGTGAGACTCAACATTCGTCAGATCAACTCGATCGAGCCTAGATTGTTGATCAAATTTTCACCCATCAGAGCGATCAAGGTTTGGGCTTCAAACGAGACTTTGAGATTACATCTCCATCGTCGATCTGAGCTAGGATGTGATCTGGACCATTATTGAAGTTAGGCCTATCGAAGGCACAAAGTTGGGGATTCAATAGGAAGTTCGACAAAAAGGGCTTTGATGACTTCATCAGATTGAATCAGAACCATCAATCTATGATAGAAATTTAAAGTGATCGATTGATCTATCTTGGTCATGGGAAAAAACTTGGATAAGGAAAATATATCACACTGCTGCAAGTCTGAACATGTGGAAATTTTCTATTGGCTCACGATAGCACTCTAGTGGTAGGGGGGGACATGTGTCACCCATTTTTGATGTATTGACCTATGCATCCAATAGGTTACACATTCCCACATGGAAACATTTGATTTTCCCTGATGGTGCTTCGCTAACATGATGATGTGACACATGGCTAAAAGGCTTTGATACCTAGGAGAAAATAGGGAATGTATATCGGTCCTACTTGAAAAATATATGAGGGTATATCTGGACTATCCATCGTAGGTTCCCCATCAGAGTGGCCAGGGTATGGAATTCAAACTAGACTATAACGAGGGGAATCTGAAAGGCTAGTAAAATAGATATGGGTCATCCATCGGGATTTGGGAAACAACTGAGAGTTGTTAATCTAGCCGTGGTCGAAATCCAAATTTGGCTAAAGAAAAAATAATCATATTGACGTTAGCCTGGACACATGATAGCCTTATATTGGTCCACACTAGCACTGATGTGGCAGAGGGGCATGACACATGTCACCCATTTTTGAGGTGTTAACCTATGTATCTAGAAGATTCCACCCCTCTGTGTGGCAGTTGTTGATTGGATTTGACAATTCTTTGTTGGTAGGATGACAAGATCACATCTGGACTTTCCATCGGGGGAATGTCTACATAAATTTGGGTCATTGATCAGAGGTGTCCATCAGAATGGCTAGGGTTGGCATGAAAGCACAACTATTAAAAAGAGACTCTAAAGGCTTAGTAAGACAAATATTGGTCATACATCGAATATATAGGGACAACTGAGAGCTATATGATCTAGCTAGGCTTGAGCACAAATATTGATTAAGGAATGAGTGATATTATGTTGATATCATCCTGACATGTGGTGATTTTCGATTGGATCACAATGGTGTTGACGAGGCATATAGGTAGGACACATGTCACCCATTTTCAAGATGTTGACCTGTGTATGTGGTAGGTTCCACATGTACATGTGTCACCTCCTAGTTGGCTATGACAACGCTCTATTGGCATGCTAAGTTTTTAGCTCTTCCTTAGCTTACCTTTGGTCACCTACAATGACATTGTCATCAATAATTCATAACTTGAGATAAGGGGGGAACTCCCAATGGATTTTTCTGACAATGACCCCCAACTTGATCTCTTTCATTGATCTGTCACTGACATGAGGAGAGCCATTGATATATTTCCATAATAAGGAGGGTCGTTGATGTTTCACTAAAACTAGGAAAATCGTCGATCTAGGCTCAACCAAAAGCCATAAACGACTAAGGCATGAACAATATTATGATGACATCACCATGTACGCATGGATATTTCTCACTGGTCCACACTAGCACTAATGTGGCAGATAGGTAAGACACGTGTCACCCATTTTTGGGATGTTGACCTATATGTTTGGTGGTTTCCCCTATCCAAGTGGCAGCTGTTGATTGGTCTTACGTGTAAGGTTGACTTGGAAAGGATATCGTCGTCGATGATAGGTGATAATTTCATTTCATCGATGACGATGTCTTCATGGGTGATATGAAATTATTCTAACTGAGGTGAAAATATATTTCCCCTATGACGATGTTGTGGGGCTCTTCAAAACTTAATTAGAGTTGTTTATCCCAATAATGAATCATATATAGATATTTGATCATCTCTATTTGAAAACCATTTGATCAGTGGGGGCCTGTGAGTTTGTTGGTGCTTAGTTCAAGGGTTACTGACCCATCATTAAACCCACTAGATAATGGACTTAGAACTTTCTTAAGCACAATACGCTCCCTTTGACCCCCGATAATCACTCGAGGGATTAAATCTTGCTTAGGCATGGAAGGGCATGAATTTTCTATTGTTTTCTTCAATTTTCCTTAGGAAAATTTGACTCTGGGCTGCACAAAGGCTCTTGAAACTCGATTTTTTGCCTTCAACTTTCTAGATCCCAGCCTTATAACCTTGATAACCATCATACTAGGTTACAAACAAATATGGTACTAATAAGACCCATTCTCTCTCTTTTCTTACTTTCCCCCATCTTTGCAGAACCTCCCCCCCTGTGCGCACTAGGGGAGTTTACTCAACCATTTGATAGGGATCCATGTGCATTAGACCTTTCTCCATGACCAACATTTTTATATAAAGTGGAATTTGTTCCAGCATTCTCCTTCTCGGTCCTTTTGCAAACTTTCTTTCAGCCTCATTGAACGAGTTAGTGTATTCCACAATGGATTCAACAATGTATCCTTCTTTCACTCAAGAAAACTAGAAGTAGATAACACGAGTCCACTTGTTATCTGACACTTTTAGTTCTTCAAGCTTGGGTTGATCCCAAACCGCTGGCTCCAATAGCCACACCGGAGAATTGGTAGCAACTTTCCTTTTTAGCCATTCATGCAACAGGAAAGGAAATTCAACAAAGAAAATCTCATGCATATCTTAGTAAAGATACATTTCTTTCCATTGCTTTGCTTTCACTCTCAAAACTATAGTCTCTCATAGGGAAAACTCATTTTATTTTTCCTCTACCCAGTCTTGAATTTCCTCCTTAGTGGGATGCCACCTCATTTCTTTCCTTCATCATTACCGACAAGAATTTCAGGTCTTGACAACAAAACCACTTGTTGGGAATTTTTATCCATGCTTGTGCGTGTCCTTAACACTGGGGAGTTTAGATCCATGGTTCGTCTAGAGTTGTCCAAAAAAAACTCAAACCACCGACATATCAATCCTCAACCAAGACCGAGGAAGGTCTCACCCGAGATGAAGAGAGGATCATAGATACCATAAGGTCTTATGAAAGGGATGAAGGCTAAACACACAAAAAGTCATCAGGATTGGCATCCATGCAGCTCATATCTAACAAATTATTAGGAATAAGAATTAAATAATACATAGACATATTCAAATCATACATAATAGACACATAATAGATCAGAACTATTGAATCTTTATTGCCAGATTCTTTCCATCACAACAAAGATATACATTGCATAGGACCGATGCATATGAAAGCTACATAACTTCATATATTATATATATAAATACTAAGAATTACAACATGTTACACATTGTGCCTTTTATCAACACTTAGACATATATAAAAACATTAATATATTCAAAGTATTACAACATTACAATAGGCTCAGAGTAATCTCAATACATAAGACTCAATGAATCTCTCTTCCTCAATATCTCACTGGTCTCACCATATAGCCTTATTTATGATATTATTGCTTCTTTTTATAGCTTTTTCTACAAGGGAGCGTTGTCTCTTTCTACTTTGCTCCACTCATTTTCCTGCAAAACTGCTTCACATGCTTCTGGTGTCTGCCAACGATCCATGTCGACTTTCTGTATCAATGGGAATCTTAATTACCTGGATAACGCATCCTCTGGTTGTCCCACATCCTCATATGTTGTTGGCAGTAATCATTCAGGGATATTTCCAAATGATTTCTTTCTTGATTCCGGAGGACATCTTCTTGATTTCCAATGCAACTGAAAAAATTCATACCGTCGCAAAATTAGTAGACTGTAAGCTTGGTGTGCAACTAACAAAACTTGGTTTGGCACACACTTTATGTTATTCCTTGCACATTTCCTTAGGTGTCTGAAAAACTATGGAATGAGCGTGCACAACTTCGTTTGTGCACGCACACAAAACTGAACCCAAAACTTTGGGTGCCAACACTAAGTGACAACATTAAAATGCATGCCCAAGCTTCCCTGTAGCTCAAAAATTGTTTTAAATGTTGTAATATGGAGTTAGATACATTGTGAATTTGCATATGTTATTTAAAGTGCAATTCAAGAACATGAGAGGTTTCTTTCATGCAATTAGATTTGGGATATCATGTAAATGTAAATGCAAAACTGCCTCAGAGTAAAATGCATGCCCTAATGCCAATTTTGACCCACTTTATTTTGCATCCAACAAGGCTCTAATAAGACCTTTAGTCACTAATAAAAATAGAAGGTAGATTGAAAACAAGTAGGGTAATCAAACTTAGGGATCAAAACAATGTTTCTTCTTGTAAAACACATAATTCATAACTTATAAAACTATTTGGTGATCAAAGAATATATATATATATATATATATATATAGATATAGATATAGATATAGATATAGATATAGATATAGATATAGATATAGATATAGATATATATTATCTTAGGCAATAACCAATTGGATTCTTGTTACTAACTTTAAAATTTGGCAATAACACCATTCCATTAGTGTCACATGTGCATCTTTGATGATAATTAACAACAACTTACAAAAAGATGAAATGGCAATGCAAAATATCTTTAGAAATACATGGAAAAAAATATACACACTAATATACAACATGGTATACCACCTAGATATTGAAAGAAGTAAAATAAATAATACAAGTAAATGTTGGATTATTGAGAGGGGGGGTGAATCAATAATAGAGCAATTTAATCCTTTTTAACCATAAAATGCAAGTGTTATATCAATGTAGCATTATCATCCAATAGTTGTAGAGTAAATCAACAATGAACAAATGATCAATCATACACATACACAGTACAACCGTGTTTTTACGTGGAAACCTAATGACGTAGACTCCTTGCCCTCGGGCCGAGATCTGCACAGGATCGTTCTAATTTCTCCACGATTCGAAGCGACTCCTTCAGTTCCCTACTGAAACCTTCAATGAATTTGATCCACAGGTCCTTCATGAAAACTCCATTTTCACCATGTGCACCAGGTGTGAGTCTTTGCCTCCTCACGACCAAAACCTGGCCTTAGCGCAAGTGCTTTTCACAACTCGCAACTTCGCAAGTTCGTGAGTCAAAGGTCCTCGACTCCTCTTTTCCAAACCTCCGATACCCAAGGTGTCGATAAAGGTATGGTTTCCACTTGCTAGCACATTTACCAATGACCACTGGCTAGGGCCTAACTCTAGCACCCCTTGTAACTCGCAACTTCGCAAGTTGGAGCGTTGAGCCCTTGTGCTCCTCCTTTGCGAATCCCTGAGATGCGATAAGTCAACAATAGTTGACTCCTTCCCAGGCGACATGTGTCCACCACCTTTCACCCACTTCCATCTTTCTCTGGGCGCTGTTATTATGCCACCTGTCAACCACGTGGTCCCCACCAACCAAATGTGCCACGTGTTCGCACGAGCCCTCAACACTTGGCACTTCGAGACTTCTACAGTCGAAAATAAACTCTCTCAAACCCTGAATCCTCGTGTGTGCGATACCACACAGAGATTCTAATCCAACAGTTCTCCCGTGTTTTTGGATACAATGGTCTAGATATCCTTCTCTATTCCTCGCAACTCGGAACTTCGCACAAACCAAGAAAATTGGTCTGGCCTCCAAATTTACAAACCTCAAGTTTGCAATATGATCCAACAATGTACGGAAAGCACGATCAATGGCTCACATTGATCCTGGATCCTAAGATGATGGGTTTCACCGGCCTCTAATCACCTTGCAACTCTGCCAAATCCAATGACTCTCTCAACTTCGCACTTCCTTCACGAAGGCTTCTCACCGTCCATACAGCTCCACTAGATCCTATGGTCCTCACGACCTCATGAGCTCTCCATGGAGAATTCTAACTGCTCTACTCACTCCTCAAGAATCTCTGGCCAAACTGACTTAATGTTCTCCTTTCTAAACTTAACTTCTACATGATGGCTTCAATCCCCGTCTCCCTTTGAAGTAGTTTGATTTTTGTCTTCCTTTGAACTCTTCAAGGCACTAACCCTCCTGAGCTTTTACTTGTGAACTTAAGTCTCCAAGAGAGATCCTTCTCGCACTCCTTGCGGCAATCTTTCAAATAACCTCTGGTTATTTGAGTCCTCGGCTCTGTGCACTCTTTTCAATAATAGTCCTTCCACCTTCACCTTAGTTAATAACGTCTAATGCTTCATATAGCCTACGCACACCTTGCACGACTCTGTGCTTCACCTGCACTTCTACTAGTATGAGAACAACGGTATCTCTCCTGAGCTTTCTAAGATAAAACTTAGACTCTTGTCAGTGCACACCTTGCAGACGCTTCACTACACTCCTTGTAGGAATTCTCAGGAAGAGAAACAATTGAACTCATTCTTCTCCTCTATCAAACTTCATACACTTAACATGAAATCACACATTTAACCCAACATTGAAACAAATGCATAAAAAGAGAGAATAAAACAACTGTAAACATACCATTCAGCAAATGCGAATAGTAAGCATCATAACACCATGAAATTTGAGTCAAAGATTCATATATTAACTCAAGTGCTCCTGTACATGGGTTCTTCTCTACAACTCTTTGCTACAGCTCTCTACAACTTATGAAAATCTGAATTGATAATAAAATTACCATGGTACAAGGGTGAGGGTTTCTATATCCGTTTTCCCTCCTACTCTCTAAACTGTCTAATCTATGAATTCAAATCTACCTACTTTCATTAAATAGACTTAATGTATGTTACATCCGGCAGATGAGAGAAAATTTCTCAAGATCTATTTACAACATGTAAGTACTCTTCCTTTAACTACTACATTAATGTCTGCTCATTAATTTTTTCAAAAACATTTCAAAATGTGTAAAATGTGTGTTGCTCTTTTCCAGCTGTCTTCCACCTTCATGCTTGCTTGGTTGGTTGCTTACGATGATCCTACATCATACTCCCTCACTTGAAAATTTTCATGAACTCCTGTTCATGAGCTCTTGCATAGTCTGTCCATGCGTATGAATTTCTGCTTCATCCTCCTAGCTGGCATCTTCAACTAGATGTCCTTTCCATTTGACCAAGTATTCAAAATATTATTTCCTCCTGGTCTTTCTACTAATCCTCTTGTCAATTATGCTTTCCATCTATGCATTTTCAGCTACATGCATTTGTTTTGTCCACTGAATCTCTTTTTGTTCCTCCTCTGCTCTTGTTTCTTTAGCTCTATAAGGGTACAAATCTGCAACATTGAATATCAGTGAGATTCTGACCCCATTGGGTAGTTCAATCTCATATGCGTTTGCCCCAAATTTATTCATGACCTTGCACGGTCCAATCTTTTTCATCTTCACTTTGTTATATGTTCCCCTTGGGAACCTCTCCTTCCTCAAATGTGCAAGAATCAAATCACCAACTTCAAATTGAAGTTCTCGCCTATGTTGATCTTCTCTCCACTTGTATTCTTGACTTGAACTCTACAATCGCTCCTTGATTCAGCTGTGTAGCTCCTTCATTCCTTCTGCAAAGTCCTCTGCACTAGCACTCCTGAATTCATTTTGTTTTGCATCTTTCAATTTAGAAACTCCCCTTGGCTTCATTCCATATACAATCTGGAATGGACTCTGCCCTGTGCTTCTATTAAGCGAATCATTATAAGTGAATTCCACCTATGGAAGAATGTGATCCCATTGACTGTGGTGTTCACTTACTAAGCTCCTCAACAAATCTCCCAAGCTCCTATTTATGACCTCTGTCTGTCCATCTATCTGAGGATGATACGCTGAGCTAAAAGACAAACTTGTCCCCAACTTCTTCCATAAGGTCCTCCAGAAATGGCTTACGAACTTGGTATCTCAATCAGAAACGATACTCTTTGGTAAGCCGTGAAGTTTGACAACTTCCTTGAAAAATAGGTTCGCAATATGAGTTGCGTCACTAGTTTTCTGGCATGGTATGAAATGTGCCATTTTTGAAAATTTTTCGACTACCACAAAGATCTAATCACATCCTCTTTGCGTCCTTGGCAGTCCCAATATGAAATCCATGCTCACTGCGTCCCATGGCCTTTCAGGTATGGGTAATGGTTGATATAATCCTGTGTTTTGTCTTTTTCTTTTCATGTGCTGACAAATTATGCACCTATCCATAAATTTCTTAACATAAGTCCTCATCCCTAGCCAAAAATATGAGCCATTCAACTTTGAGAATGTCTTGTCATGACCAAAGTTTCCGGCCAATCCTCCACTGTGTTTTTCCTTTAGCAAATTCTCCCTCATGGAGCATTTTGGAATACATAGTTGATTGCCCCAGAATAATAACCCATCCTGGATCATGTATTCAATCCATTGGCTTCTATCCCTAAGAATTGGATTCTTAGATGCCCCATATGCCTCCTTGAAATCTGGATCATCTTTGTACATTTCTTTGAGTTTATCAAAACCTAAAGTCTTGACTCTGAATTCCTGCATAAGCAAACATTTCCTGCTCAAAGCATCAACAACTTTGTTAGCAGTTCCAAAAATATGCTTAATCACAAAAGTAAAATTATGCATGAATTCAACCCATTTAGCATGTTTTTGGTTCAACTTCTCCTGTTGAGTCATGAATTGTAAAGCATGATTATCAATGTATAAAACAAACTCTTTAGGAATGAAATAATGTCTCCATTTCTTCAGCGCTTATATGACTGCATAGAATTCCTTGTCATATGTGAAGTACTTGATCTTTGCTTCATTCAGTTTTTCACTGAAATATGCTATCGGCCTGTGGTCTTGGCTCAAGACTCCTCCAATTGCAAATCCACTCGCGTCACACCTGACCTGGAATGTCTTGCTGAAATATGGCAAAACCAGAATTGGTTGCTCAGTGATCTTCTTCTTCAGCAGATTGAAACTCTTCTCTGCCTCCTCTGTCCAGTGAAAAGATTTATGTCTTTTTTTCACTGTATGCATCATCGGTGCATTAATTTCACTGAAGTTTAGGATGAATTTCCCGTAGAAGCTAGCCAAACCATGGAAGCTTCGAAATTCAAACACGCTCTTCGGCGATGGCCAATCCTTAATTGCATTTACCTTTTCTAGATCCATTTTCAACTCATTTGTAGAGATAACAAAACCCAAATAAATGAGTTTTGTTCTCATAAATGATGACTTCTTCACATTGATCAAAAATTTATCTTGTTGTAATATCCTCATCAATGCAACTAAATGCTTTAAGTGCTCTGCTTCTGTCTTGCTGAAAATTAATATATCATCAAGATATACAATGATGAATTTCCCAATGAAATCCTTCAGGACTTTGTTCATCAATCTCATGAAAGTACTGGGCACATTCATTAAGCCAAATGGAATAACACGCCATTCATACAACCCCTCATTCGTCTTGAATGATGTCTTCCATTCATCACCTTCTCTCACTCTAATCTGATGATATCCACTTTCCAAATCAATCTTTGAAAAAAACTTTGCTCCACTCAAGCAATCCATCAAATCATCCATCCTTGGCAATGGAAATCTGTATCTAGTGGTAATCTTATTGATTTCTCTTGATTCTGTACACATTCTCCATCCTCCATCTTTCTTTGGGTTGAGCACTGTTGGAGCAACGCATGGAATCAAGCTCTCTCAAATCAATCCTTTGTCCATTAAGTCATGGACCTGTCTCTTAACTTCTTCATTTTCCTGCAATGTCAACTTGTACGCTACTTTGTTCGGTAAACTGGATCCAAGTATAAGATCTATATGATGGCTTATACTCCTGATAGGTGGCAACGAACGAGGTAGTTCGTCCACTACTATATCAACAAATTATTTCAACAACTCCTGGATTTCTTCCGATAAATCATCTATTCTCGTACTGGTTAAAACAATTTTGGGCTTCCTGACCACAATAAATTGTCTGTATTCCTTCTTCTTAACCTCATTAATAAGTTCCTTCCCACTCATGAGAAGTACAATGTTTCTCACCTCTGTTTTCACTTCTTGGTCCTTAATCGACAGCAACATGTGAGTCCTACCATTTTTCTCCAGGGTGTACGTGTTCTTTCTCCCATCATGAACTACGTTTTTGTCATATTTCCATGGTCTACCCAACAATATATGACAAGCATCCATGGGAATGACATCACATAATATTTCATATTTATATCCTTCTATTTTAAATTCAACTAAACATTGTTTAGTGACATTTACCTTATGTCCTTTTTGTAGCCACAAAACTCTATATGGGCTTGGGTGTACAACAGTCTCCAGCTCCAGCTTTTCTACCATCTCTGTAGATATGAGATTATCTGTGCTACCACTGTCCACTATGACTTTTCATACCCTATCCTTAGTTTTGCAAGCACTCTGAAACAGACTATTTCTTTGGGCTGGGTTATCTACCTCCTTCTCTGGCTTTAAGAGAACTTTCCTCATCATTAAGGATCTTCTACCCTCAGTGTCTTCTGTCTCAACATTCTGTCCTTGAGCTTCGGCAATGTAAGTTTCACCACCATCTTTCTTCCTATCTGGACACTCATAGGATTTATGTCCAATTTTTCCATAGACAAAGCATTTCACTTCACTTTCTCTGCCTCTTCCTCTTCCTTTGGCTTGAGGACAAGTATTTCCATCAGCATACTACCCTCCTTGTGAGATTCCTCCTCTCTCAGGTTGAGTTTGAGGTTTCTTCCCCTCTTCTTTAGGTTTCTGAGTTCTATCTTGGGCAATTGTTTTGCCTCTGGCTTGACTTCTACCTTGACCTCTTTGACCTTACTTTCGGCTCAGCTTCTCTTCATCTTTCAGAGCCATCTGATAAGCATCTTCCATAGTCTGTATGGTCATCATGCTCATCTCATCTTGAATGTCATATCGCAGACCATTCATGTACCTGAAAAAAATTTCATCATTGCTTTCCCGACGACCTGCTCTGATGTTTATCTTGTAGAACTCTTCAGTGTATTCCTTCACTAACATCAGCTTCTGTCTCAAATTCTGCATCCTCCGAAACAGAGTGATTTGATAATCCCTGGGTATGAATTTGGCTTTAATCTTTGCAACCATTCTATCCTAGCTTTTGATTTTCTACTTTCCTTTGCAGCATCTGTCAGCCTACAATTCATCGCACCATAGTGTTGCATGCCCTTTAAGTCTAGTAATGGCATATTTGACTTTCTTGTCTTCCTCAACATCCTCATAGTCGAAGTATTTGTCTAGAGCTCTAATCTAGTCTAGAAGTTATTCAACATCTAAGTTGCCCTCATACATTGGAATGCCCATTTTTTCTATGGCACCTATCCTTGCAATAGCCTTGAATAGGCGTTCATCCGCAACATCTTCAACTACAACTTATTCTCCTTCGCTTCTAGCTTCATTCTCACTTTCAGCTTCACTGATATCCGCAGCGTCAATTGTGCACCTCTGTGTTGTCTCCATGGCATCAAGCCTGGCACGTAGCTCACGCATTTCTCTTTCTCTTGTTGGATCAGGCATTAGCATTGGCCTATCTCTTCTTCTCGGTAGCATGAATGTAAAATGTCCCTCTTTTCCTTGCTATAGAAAGCAAAGAACTTGTTCTGCAGCTTTGATACCAAATTGATGGTATCAGACTAATCCTTTTCCTCTACCTCACTCTACTTGAAATATACAGACAAAATCAAGCTCTAATACCACTCTGATGATGCAGACCCCCTGCCCTCAGGCCGAGATCTGCATAGGATCGTTCTAATTTCTCCATGAGTTGAAGTGACTCCTTCGGTTCCCTGCTGAAACCTTCAACGAATCCGATCCATAGGTCCTTCACGAAAACTCCACCTACACCACGTCCACCAGGTGTGAGTCTTTTCCTCCTCATGACCACAACTTGGCCTTAGCGTAAGCACTTTTCATAACTTGCAACTTTGCAAGTTCGTGAGTTGAAGGTCCTCGACTCCTCTTTTCCAAACCTCCGATACCCGAGGTGCCGATACGGGTATGGTTTCTCCTTGCTAGCGCCTTTACCAATGACCACTGGCTAGGGCCTAACTCTAGCACCCCTCGCAACTTACAACTTTGCAAGTTGGAGCATTGAGCCCTTGTGCTCCTCCTTCGTGAATCCCTAAGACGCAATAAGTCAACAATAGTTGACTCCTTCCTAGGCGACATGTGTCCACCACCTGTCACCCGCTTCCATCTTTCTCTGGGCACTGTTACTATGCCACCTGTCAACCATGCGATCCCCACCAAATGGATGTGCCACATGTTTTCACAAGCCCTCGATGCTCGACACTTCACAACCTTTGTAGTTGAAAAGAAACTCTCTCAAACCCCGAACCCCCAAGTGTGCAATACCACGCAGAGATTCTGATCCAACGATTCTCCCATGTTTTTGGATCTAACGGTCTAGATCTCCTTCTCTATTCCTCACAACTCAGAACTTCACACAAACCAAGAAAATTGTTTTGGACTCCAAACTTACGAACCCCGAGTTCGTGATATGATCCAACAACATATGAAAAGCACAATCAATGACTCATGTTGACCCTGGATCCTAAGATTATGAATTTCACCGGCCTCTAATCACCTTGCAACTCTGCCAAATCCAATGACTCTCGCAACTTCACAGTTCCTTCACAAAGGCTTCTCACCGTCCATATGGATCCACTGGATCCTATGGTCCTCGTGACCTCATGAGCTCTCCACAAATAATTCTAACCGCTCGACTCACTCCTCAAGAATCTCTAGCCAAACTGACTTAATGTTCTCCTTTCTGAACTTAACTTCTATGTGATGGCTTCAATCCTCATCTCCCTTTGAAGTAGTTCAATTTCTGTCTTCCTTTGAACTCTTCAAGGCACTAACCCTCCTGAGCTTTTACTTGTGAACTTAAGTCTCCAAGAGAGATCCTGCTCGCATTCCTTGCGACAATCTTTCAAATAACCTCTGGTTATTTGAGTCCTCGGCTCTGTGCACTCTTTGCAACAACAACCCTTCCACCTTCACCATAGTTAATAACTTCTAAGGCTTCATCTAGCCTGCACACATATTGCATGGATCTATGCTTCACCTGCACTTCTACTGGTATGAGAACAATGGTATCTCTCCTGAGCTTTCTGAGATAAAACTCAGACTCTTGTCAACGCACACCTTCCAGATGCTTCACTACACTCCTTGAAGGAACTCTCAGGAAGAGAAATAATTGAACTCATTCTTCTCCTCTATCAGAATTCATACACTTAACAGGAAATCACACATTTAACCCAACATTGAAACAAATGCATAAACAGAGAGAATAAAACAGCTATAAACATACCATTCAGCAAATGCGAACAATAAGCATCATAACACCATGAAATTTGAGTCAAAGATTCATATATTAACTCAAGTGCTCCTGTACATGGGTTCTTCTCTACAGCTCTCTGCTACAACTCTCTACAACTTATGAAAATATGAATTGATAATAAAATTACCATGATACAAGGGTGAGGGTGTCTATATCCATTTTCCCTCCTACTCTCTGAACTGTCTAATCTATGAATTCAAATCTACCTACTTTCATTAAATAGAATTAATGTCTATTACATCCGGCATATGAGAGAAAATCACTCAAGATCTGTTTACAACATGCAAGTACGCTTCCTTTAACTACTACATTAATGTCTGCTCATTAATTTTTTCAAAAACATTTCAAAATGTGTAAAATGTGTGTTGCACTTTTCTATCTATCTTCCACCTTCATGCTTGCTTGGCTGGATGCTTACGTTGCTCCTGCATCAAAACCCAAAGTGGGAGAAAACCACATAATGATTTTTCGTATATGTCTTTAAGAATTGCATTCATTGGAAGCACCAACTTCCTTTGTTTTCCAGCTGGAACTAGAAGGAGGATCCAACCCCCTAGTTTCTCAGGCTACAACCTGAGGGAAGCTCCAACTCCCCAATTATCTGGCTACAACCAGAAAGGAGGCTATAACCCCCTATGTTCTCCAGCTACAACTTGAAGGTGGCTACAACCACTTGTCCTTGCCCCATCCAACCACCCTGAAATATAAGTAGAATGATGGAACCACTGTCACACTATCATAGTGAGATATACTATTTTAAACCTGTACCAAACAACCTGTAACAACCCATACCAATAACCTATGCCAATATTTACCATACATCAACCTGTACCTCAACTTGTACCATAAACAAGTGCATCAACCATGCACCAAACCTGTACAAATAACCTGTCACAATAACCTGTCCAAACAACCTATCACAACAACCTGTCTCATCAATATTATCAACCAAATCAGATCTACTCACCAAGATCGATCACCAAGAAAACTCTCAACCATATGCACATTATCACTAAGATGTTCATCAACCAAGCATAACACAACAACTCATAATCATCACCAAGATCAATATGTGCTTCTAATAATATACCAAGACAAGTATGCTACATCATCCATAAACCATGTGTCAACAATACTATTAACAAGTGCCTCCAACTATGTACCAAGTATGTACCAATCATTCATCAACTATGAATCATCAAGATGTACCAACATCATCAACTATACACCTCATTTATGTGCCAACTCATCAACTACTTGTCTCAACCATGTACCCAACATGTACCTCAACCAAAAGCCCTCATCAATTTCATCATACTTTACTTTAGTCTCACATGACTAATTTTGGATTAGTCAACAACCCTAACTTGAAATAATCATAACTATGTACCTGTAATGAATAAATATATGAAAATAGTACAAAATGTTCCTTAGTGTCTTTTATGCAATTTCTCCAGGTTTCACTGCTTGTAACCTCTCAAAAAAGGAGTTATAGCAAAAATAGCATACCTTGTTGAATTCTGGCTTATTCTAGAGAGTGAACTTGTAGAGAGTTCCCCGCATAGAATATTTATTGTATGGATATGAAAATTGTACAAAGAATTCTACAGATTGTACTCTAACCAATACATTTGGTCTTACTAAATTTGGATCTATTATGAAGAAGTTGTGACATTTTTACCCAAAACACCTGTTTTAGACTAGTTTCAAGACTAGCCACAAACCCTATTTTCCACGATGTGTAACTCCAAAAATATAATGACACACAAGCTGAAATTATTATCACAGATACTTGGATATGTTTCCTCAATGGCCTCCAGATTTCACAGTCTGAATCATTCTAGAAAAAAAATTATTGTGAAAATGGTGAGATGGCATATAAATAACATACCTTAGAAAGTATCATCAAAAGAATTTATCCTCCCTTGAATTTTGGTCTTCTTTACTTCACCTTCCCTCTGAAATTCGCTTAGATATCCTTTGGTTACCTCAGTCACTTGTAGATATTCAATATACTCAATTGTGATTAAAAATGAGAGACCCTTTCCTCTTATTTATACTTTCATGTAGCTTCCTCAAGGGTTACCTTCTAACCATCTTAACCCACTTTCCTTATTTTAGGGCTAACCCACTTCTAACCACTTGTCAACTTAGTAATTTCTCCATTAACTTTATTATTATTATTATTATTTTGTATCCACTTTGACTTATATTACACTCATCACTGCACTTTATTATTTAAATTACCTTCTAACCATCTTAACCCACTTTCCTTATTTTAGGGCTAACTCACTTCTAACCACTTGTCCACTAAGTAATTTCTCCATTAAATTTATTTATTTAAATAATTTCTTTTGTATCCACTTTGAATTATAGTACACTCGTCACTTCACTTTATTATTTAAATAATTTCTTCTTTGCAACCACTTTGACTACTTTGACCTTTTGGAGCTTCTAGATGACTCACGAGGGTTCTCCAACTTCACATGACCATAACTCTCTAACCGTGAGGAGTTATGTGATGTTCCACATACCATTGGAAATGGAATGATGTGTACTATCCATATAGAATAGTCTTACTTGCAATTATATAGAATACTCTTAGTTTTACTTGGGTCATTATATTATTTGTCATCTATCTCAATGTTTTCAGAGTGGAAAAAATTGGAGGAATGAACTTGCAGGGTCATTTTAGTGGCAAGTCCCAATTTGGAAAATTGGGGTCTGGAACCTTCCAGATCCATTTTGAGGCATTAATTGAATTTTTTGGGGGTTCTAGTGTTTGAAACTTGTGTGCAACCCATCGACAATGTTCTACACTCCAAGGCCTTTCAAACAATGCACAATGTAGGTCAATCAAAGTTCATATGCAAAAGTTATGCCTCCTGTAAGTTTACCTATCACGTTGACCACCATGGTATGATAGGATGCCACATCATCCCCCATTACTCGTTCATATGGAGATATCCACATGAGGAATTTTAAGAAGAATCTAGAAGATCCAAAACCCTATCATAATTGAGGGTTGAGGAAGTCAAAAACCTACCCCTAGATGGCTATCAGGCTATGTTAAATACTAAGCCACTAAGAGGAGAAGGGGTTCCACTCTATGTTATTGTATTTTATTCCATAGCAGAGAAAAAAAAATGGGAGTGGGAAATTAGAGAGCATAAGATAGGTGGTTACTGTTATGTAGTAGCCTAGCAGGCCACATGTCTTATGTAACTACATAAAGAGTTCCTTATCCTTTGTACTAGAATTATTTCCATACCAGAGAAAAGAGAGAAGAGAAGCCTCACCTTCTAGATATGATTTCTCCTGTAAGGGTTTCCCAGAGAAAACATTTGTGTTATCTTGTGGATGGTGTGTGATTGCATTTTATTGTTCTCTATTTTCCACATTTGATCTATTTCATGCATAAGGAGAAATTCAGTAACTAAATATTCTGAAATCTAAAGGAATTTAACCTTCATAGTGTATATTTCAATTTTATTTATCAGATATCTTGTGACGAACTATTCCAGTGGAATATCCACAAAAATTTACAGATCATGTTGTCCCCAAAAATATTTTTGGTTCATGTCTTTAATTCTCCAGTTGTTCCTATAGAAGCCATCAAGAAATAATACCCATTATATTCATTATCATATAACGATCATCTTATTCATAGGAGTTTTCAACTCCAAAATATAATCATTTATTCAACATAAGTCTACAATCATAAACCAATACTCATATGTATGGCTATCTTGTGCTTCACAAAGCTTCCATGGGAAAGAATTCAACTTATTGTTCTTCTCTGACACACCCACATGATCCCAACCACCATGTCATATGCATTATTAAGTTTCCTTTTCCTTTCTATACCAACCTTACAAGCTCAACCAGCCCCTTCTCTACTACATAGTCCTTCAGGAAATCCATCTTTCCAAGGCTTTCACATGTTAGGAGAGCGCCAACTTACTACAAGAATCACATCGGAAATATGTAACCTATGAAAATCATAGGGTTCCAATGTCTTAATAGTATCATTCTTCCCAATATTCGAAGCTTCAATAGTGATTATCTCATATGTATCAAACATATACAATCATCATGAGATATCAGTATAACAATTTTCAATTATTAGTTTTCAAAATCTGTTTTATATAGGAAAACAAAATTTCCCAAGCATGATTTTTTTGGTCATAATTGTTTGGCTCTTGCAACAACAAGCATTAATATTATTCATGGGCTTACACCATTTCCATATCCAAGACCATTTTTCCTTCATTTTATCAACATTCATGAAACCTAACAAATTGTTAGTATTCATGCACATTATCTTCTCATTGCACATTCTTAACAATCCATGAAGTATTTTTTGAATTATAATGCAATCAAGCCTTACTAATATTTAAAACCAATGTGCCAATGCTCATGGCCACATCTACATAATGCATCCTTGTATTGACTATGGAATACCATATATCCATGCCATGCCTTCCACCATGTTGAGTTGGAAAGTGTATTTGACGCCTCAATTCATCATCCTACCTCTTCCCCAATTGATTTCTCGATCATTTGGATACCCCCCTCTTTGACCCATACACAACACTAGGAATTTAATTCCCTTAGTGATCTTCTGTGTCGGCAATGAGATTGTAGTCCAAACATCAGTTATACAAGGAAAAAACATTACACACTTGTATGCCACTATTTATTTTCTAATTCCAACCTCAACATGGCCTCACACATGACCATCTCTAATGTCATTCATTGCTACAATAGGAGTATGTCTCTTAAATTGACTCGGTAATGATCTCATGACCAACATAAGATAATATGAAAATAATTTTCTCACAAATGCATTCAAGCATTACACAAAAATGTGTATACTCAAGGCCCTCTTCCTTTACATTAATTTCAAATATTGGAAATTTAGTTGAGGGAATTATTACCTCAATTCTCTTCAGCATTCATGCATCATAAACAACCCCAAATGCATACTTGCATGGTTTTTATTACATTAATTGATGCTACTTGATCAACTGATAATTTGTAGAATTTCATCAGCTCCCTTCACCAATTATATTGGTCAACATCCTTACCATCCTCATATTTCTTCATACGGATGGTTTTCATATGCAACAACATTATCAACATCCTCAGCCATGCTATAACAATTTTCCTAGATACACAATCCATCATTAGTCATAGCCAACTATCATATTTGCAATATATATGATCTACAATCGTGCCATATGCATGTCCAAGCATGTCTATATGCACTAATTCACATCAATATGCACCAAGCATTTAATTCTCATCATTCCTACTTCGTGCAAATGCATTCTAGCTTTATTATATGCATTATGCATCACTTCCATTATGCACTCCAATGTATATTTATTTCATCTTAATTTATTTATGTTTGTCTTTGAGTTGTAGATGGTTTTCCCTGAATTCTTATAGATCCTTGTTTCCCTATGCCCTATCCATTCTGCTTGTTTGTGCACCACTGATTTCTTCTTGCTAAGCACCCTCTAGCCAATTCCAACTTGACAATTAATCATTCCAACCAATATTCTTTATTGGCAACTGCTCCCACTCAGGATAACATGCCCCAACTTCACCTTGCCGGAATTCTTCCAACACATTGGAATGATGTAATTTTCTATCATTCCACCTTCTAATGCTACCAATTTTTCTAACTTGATTAACCTTTTAGCATTATAGTAATTTCTTGAAAAGCCTTGTTCATCTACTCAAGACTAAACTACTTCCAATGGAATGCTACATTCCTCCATTTTCACCTATACCTTGCTTTCACTATGAACTTTGATAATATAAGTGGCTTCCTTTCTTTGATTACTTTAGATATAATTAGCTAAGTCATATCCAACAATTCCTTTTTCTTGCATTCCTATTCTCACACATAGAGATGGCTCATCCACTCCATGAGTCACACCTCATCTCATGATATCCTTTCTCTTCTCTTGCAACAAATTTTTCTTCTTTCACTACATTTCTACCTTCAAGGATATGGAGTCCTCCTTAAATCCTTATGATTGCTATGAAATTATTCACCTATTGGCTTCATATTTCATGTGAGAATTTTTTATTTATTTTCCTTTGTAATCCATTATGAATCTATAGCAACTAAATACTAGCATTTCTTTGCTCTTCCTGAGTCCTTTGTATGTCTTTCATTATTTGGCCTATAACCATTTGATGCCTCCAGCAAATGTATAATATTTGACCTACTTCCTTATCCAATGGACCTTGGGATTAATCTATAATAGACCCACACAATCCTCATTTGTTGAATCTTAACCTCTTGCTAGCAATCTCTTCACACAACATTCTCTTCTTGAGTTTTTCTCTGCTTATTAACAATGCCCTATTATTAAGCTCAACCCCTTTTCCCCATTACTAGGTTGTGTCACTTCAAATGTGCCTCTATACTTATGCATAGGCACTATAGTGAGTTCCAATGCTCAATTTGACATGTGCCTCTATCGACTAGGAAAGTTTCTCCAAAATTTGACATTATTTGAAAAAACATATTCACATTGAGTAGTTACATGATTCATGGAATTTAATTATAATTGTTTTTCCTATAAATTTGTGGAGCAACCTGATACTTCCATGGATAACTTAGACCTTCTATCATGTTGTCCTCTGGAGTAATTTACCAATGACCATACTGATGATTCAATCTTATTTACAAGCTAAAAGTTATGGCTTTCTAGAATTCCCATTATGCTCAATTTCCCTTCAAGTCCACCAATCACATTCCTTATGATTTCTTAAGAAATATTTTACTCAAACCTAAAACATGAGTGGATATTTGGATTCTCCTATCCAATATATTTCCAATGACTACTTTCCTACTCAATTTTGAGCATTGAGAAAATGTTATGGTCAATTGAATATTGTCAATTTACCCCTTTTATGCATCATTCTCCCTAGCGCAAACAATCTAAAACACCAACTTTTTCCACTTACAAAGCTAAATTTGTCGACACTAAATTCACAACAACTCTCATATTGTCAAACTAATGCTCCAATCAAAATCCACAAAAATTGTAAATGGCAACATCCTTTTGCACTTTCTCCTGACTAAGAAATTTTATCCCTGGTTAAGCATCCCCACACCAACTCTTTTTGAATTTTTCCAGAAGTCCAAAAGGGTATCTCCATACCTATTTTTTGAACTATCTCCCCAAATTTCACCTTCATCTAGGCTCCACGATGAGAGTTATGGCTCGCGAAAGTTTAAATTGTTTTCCCATTTTTATCCCTATATGCTACAGGTTCCTTCTCTTCCATCAAGTACAGTTTTAGGTACCCAAATTCCAAATATGGTTCCATGGTTGTGTTCAATGGTCCGTGAAGTTCCCACAAACTTCTATTGTGCTTGAAACAGACTTTGTATTAAGGATTTATACCCTTTGAAAGTAAATTGGTGCCAAAAATATACCTTGTACTATTTTCGCATACGAGCTCTATTTTGTGCCAGAAATAGCTCGTTGGAAATCCCTCTTCGAGCTCTTTCGTTTTAAGCAACAAAGACTATGTGTGCCAAGGGGACACATAGTTTTCTCAATTTTGACTACCTAAAAAAGTTGTTTATGGCCTCAAAATGCCCCTACAAGTTTATGACCTTCAAAAATATGAAAATTTCGTAGAAAATTTGACTTTTTTACAATTATAACAGTCTTTTAATCCAATCCATTGATCTCAAACTTGGTAGGAGTCCCAATCTTCAACTCGCTAAAACTTTCCCAATCCTACAGATCAATCTCCACCATTGATTGCTAACTCGGAAGCAATCAGGACCGTTGATTTTCCAACCTCTGAAAATCCATCAACGATCGATGATTTTCCTTAGCAAACCAAAACATGTTCACAATTTTTTTTGAACCTTGATCATTAATGATTGACAATTTCCTTAATGAACTAATCTTGTTCATGAATTTTTTTGAACCCTAATTATCGGTGATCGGTCATTTCTTGACTGACATGGAAAATCAACCGATGTGGCATGACATATAGATGAACTTTTTTTGCATGAAACATGGCTAATAACATGGAATAACATTTCATCCTCCTCATTCCCTTCATCGGTGATTGACAATTTTTGTTGGTGAAAAAACAACTTCAACGATTCTACCAACCCGACCATCAGTAATGGACAATTTCCTTTGGACGAACCAAACACTTAGCCGATTTTGAAAATGAACTCAATGACATTTTCAATTTTGGACAAGACTTTGATTAATAGATTAACTTGACAAGGTGAGAGAAGACTATTGACAATTTGATTCAATAGAGAATTATTCAAAAAATAGGCTCCAGAAGTTGTTTAAGTTTTTGTGGGACCAAAAATTCCTAAAAAGGGGAAGATTGATCCAACAATTAATTCTATCATAGAAGGACATTGAATATAGAAAGTAAAACAATTCCTAGGGGTAATGGGTTGTCTAAAATTTTAGATGGTTGACTAGATCAAAGTCCAACAAAGGACCAAGTTGATTGGGAAAAATTGACTAGGCCAAGAACCAACTAGAGGTGGAACTAATAGGATTTTCTCAACTGAGCATAATCAAATCAAATAACTCATTAATGGGCATTGGATGGAAACAATGGATGCATGCCAATGGAGAAAATTGATAGAAACATGAAAGGTTATATTCATGTTCAACGAGCAATTGTTAATGAAGGATAGTCAATGAGTAGTCGATTGACCAAGCAATAAGTTTATGGAAACATTAGTCAACTAACACATGATTGACAGTTACCGTCGATCTTGATCGATCATAACAATTTTTTTGAGGATGTGTATTTGAACCTCAAAAGAGAAACCAAGTAGATGGGTGAAAGGCTATATCTAGAGCATCATGTTTATGTCATGTGTATGCCACATCAAGAATAATAATCAAACTAATTTATTTTACATTTAGACATTCAACATCGGTTACCTAAGAAACACAAATTGCTTCTTAACTTCAAAGACCTCAAGCATTCAAATAAAATATAATTAGTTCTCGAGAAAAATTCTACTTAAAGAAGGATTGGAGATAATCCAGGGGAGACAATTTGTAGAGCTCAAAAGATTGACCTGAAGATTGGACAATTGACTAAGAAAGTTAATAGAGGGATCCCAATTGACCATGGAGATTTTTTCTAGACCATACTAGAAGGAAGTTCCTTAAGGAAAGGACAAAACTCTACATGATTACTAAGCATATTATGGATTATAAACACAATGGTGTGGATGTGGAATCTCATAAGCAATGCACAAATGCAAATGTAAATATTCATTGGTTGATTTCTCTCTAAGATTCATAATAAATGGAATTTATTCCTCAAGAAAGTTACATTACATTTTTGTATTGTGTGAATGCTATAATGTTGATTGTTGTTTCTAATTTTTACTGCTATAATTAAATATTATACAATAAATTTGAAATATTTTCACATAATTTTCAAAAACATTTAAGTTTAAATGTTTTTTTTTTTTTAATTATTTTGAGTGCCATTAGAATATTTTAACTCACCCATTAGATATGGATCAATGAAATGTATTTATAAACCATTGTAACAACACATTCATATTTTGAAATATATTTACTAATTTGTTTTTGTGCATTTATATTTACACAAGGTCAAGGTGCACACATACCTCTACATTCCATTTCTCTATAGCTCCCTAGCATTATGGATCATGATCAAGGGCATGAGCCCAATTACATCATTTACTTTTTTATATTATGAAACTAATAATGGTATTGACTCGAATGATAACATCATTAATTTGTGTGATTTGCGACATTATGATGATTCATGATCAAGGGCATGAGCCCACTTACATCATTTACTTTTTTATTATGAAACTAATGATGCTATTGACTTGAATCATAACATCATTAATTTGTGTGATTTGTGACATTATTGACTTTTGTGACTTGTAACATTGATATTATGTGACTTCTAACATAGATATTTGTCGATAATTTTGTATATAAAACTCTTATTTTATCACTTACCTTTATGATATGTGTTAGATTATTTATGGTGTAGAGTTTTTGTGGTGTTAATTATATATATTATTTTTTTATTTTTTTTACCTTTATGATATGTGTTAGATTATTTATGGTGTAGAGTTTTTGTGGTGTTAATTATATATATTATTTTTTTATTATTTTTTACTTATGAAATTATAATTAGAATCATTTTTGAAAGTTTGTCCATTTATTATCACAAGTAATTGGTTGTAATATATTAAAATTAATTAAACATTGTTATTAAATTAAACATCCAAATTATAAAATTAATATTAATATATTAATATATTAAAAATATAATTTAAAAAAGAATATTAATTTCAATTTTTGTTTATCAAGGTATATTAATTATAATAATATTAGTAATCAAAATTTAAGGAGAAAATGTGGTGTGATAAAGAATTAGAGGAAAAAGGAAAATTAAGATATTATAAGGATGTAATCAACCCTAATTTAGAAAATCAAAATTATCTATATGTTTTGCCAAGTGTAAAGAAAAAAATAAGCATTGTTAAAATCAGAATAAATTCTCACGAGCTCCATAGTGACACTGGGCGTTGGTCAATTCCTAAAACGCCATGGGATGAAAGAGTGTGTCACCTTTGTGACACTAAGAAGGTTGAAGATGAAAAACACTTTCTCTTAGATTGTCCATCCTATACCCCTATTAGATCTCATTTTCAAATATTTTTCACACTACCAACCTTTCTAACCTCTTAACTCAACAAAAGTATGGTTATCTTGGAAAGCTTCTCTTAATGCTTTTCGAGCACAGAAACAAAATTCTAAAGAATCACAAGTAATCACTTACCCTCTTAAGATCCGATAGACCAATTCAGTTTTAGTGAACGTTAATCATTACTATCATCATCATCATATTTCAATTTTTGTTTTAAATTTCTCCTATAATTCAATTTAAATATTGTAATAATTAGTTACAAAATTCTTATGATTTTTTTTTACATGAAATATAATATTTCGTATAATATTGAAATAATTAATTACAAAATTCTTATAATTTTTGACCTGAAATATGATATTTCGTATGATAGGAACTTTGATGTGACTTTCAACCATTCAATTTTAAACCATATCCAATCAATTTTAACCAAATCTTTAATGTTTGGACATTAATTTTAATGCTAAAGTCAAATATTTCTACATTAATTTTAATGCTAAAGTCAAATATTTCTAGAGTTTTTTTCAACGACTCTTTTGATTATTTTTACATATAAAAAAAATTCAAATTCTTTTTAACTTTTTTCATGTTAAATTTATAATTTTTTATAAAAGATATGATAAAAAAGTTTAAAATTGAAGCCAAATATATATATATATATATATATATATATATATATATATATATATATATATATATATATATATATATATATATATATATATATATAT
>ML784007.1:119057-138034 GCA_009831015.1 Picea engelmannii
TTATACCTCCTAGTCTCCTATATATACCAAGGAGACATTTTCATTTTGAATCATCTTGTACTTGAACATTTAAGTGGGGTAAAAGGAGGTTGCCCCCTCGAAGAGGCTTATTATCTAAAATTATCTCAGTTTCAAGGCATTGAATACTTTTCCTGAGGTTTTTCCATGCTATATTGATGTTTGGTTCTTAACAAAAGCCTTCGACACTTTGAAATTGACTTTAACCTGTACCCAACTAATTTTTCCGCCTAATTATAGTCAAGATTATTTCCTTTATCTCGCTGCTTCGGATTTGACCATCGCCATGGTTCTGGTCCAAGAAGAATATTTACACAATGAAAATGTCATTTATTATTTGAGTCGAAGTCTCATGACTATCGAAGCCAAGTATTTACATTTTGAAAAACTGGCCTTGGCAGCTGTCCAAGCTGTCCAACGATTCTGTCATTATATCTTACTATGCAAGACCACTGTAATTTCTGATTGCAACCCCATGCAACACATTCTTACCCGCCAATTTCTCGGGGGAAAATACTCCAAATGGATAGTCGGTCTCCAGGAGTTTGACTTAGAATTTGAATTTTCTAAGTCTAAGAAATCCCTAGTGTTTTCTAAACTGATATGTGACCTTCCCTGCACTGAGACAGAAAATGTAGCAGAGGATTATTTACCCGATGAGTCCCTTTTTCTAATCAGTTCTGATGACCTTTGGTATGAGGATATCGTTGTCTATCTCCAAAATTGGACTTTACGTCCAGCTTTGTCTAGCATTGACCTTCGTCGAATACGCTACCAAGCCCATCAGCACATCATCCTCAGTGACACTCTTTATCGTCGTGGGGTTGACTCTATTTTTCGATGCTGTCTCACCTATGATGAAGCTGAGAAATCTTTAAATGAATACCACTCTGAAGCATGTGGTGGTCACATGTCTGGGTATGCTGCTGCCTAGAATAGCTTACGCACAGGGTATTTTTTGCCTTCTTTATTTAAATATTGTATTACTACCGTTCAAAAATGCCATGCTTGCCAAACATACAAAAATAAGATAAGATCTCATCCCACTCCCTTACACCCTGTAGTTTCCATTGGAACTTTCACTAAATGGGGTATTGATTTCATGACCTGTAACCCTCACTCAGTTGGGGGGGCATGGATACATTATTCTAGCCGTGGATTATTTCACGAAATGGGCCGAGGTGATGCCTACATTCGACAACACTAGAAAAACTACAACACTTTTCATTTTCAATCACATCATTACACGTTTTGGAACCCCACAATCTATATTCACTGATCATGGTAGCCACTTTCAAAACTTCATGATGTCTGAGATTACATAAAATTTGGGTCTTCGACATGAAAACTCAACCCCTTACTATTCGCAAGCCAATGGCCAAGCCAAAGCAATCAACAAGGTTCTTATCACCATGCTTCGACGGATTATAGGAATTCACAAAAAAAGTTGGCACATGATGTTGTTCTTAGCATTATGGGCCTATCAGACGTCTGTGAAGTCTGCCACAGGGCTTAAACCTTTCCAATTAGTGTATGGTATAGAATCTATCCTACCGATTGAATGTGAAATTCCATTGTTAAAACTAGCCATTGAACTTCTCCCAAACACCTCTGCTAAAGAAGAACATCTGTTGTATCTGATGCAATTAGAGGAAGCCCGTTGATATGCCACCATAGTTATTGAAACCCAAAAGAAATGCGTCAAAGCCCAATATGACAAACATGTCAAGCCACATTTTTTCTCTGGGGGTGATCTAGTTTTGCTCTATGAACAAGATAGTGATTTGCTAAGAGCCGAAAAATTCGAAGCTATGTGGCAAGGCCCTTATATCGTCAAATGAGTGTTGGAGAAGGGAGCTTACAAGTTATTAGATTATGATGAAATTCCTTTGAGTGAACCCAGAAATGGGCTTTACTTGAAGAAGTACTATGCTTAGACTATCTTCTCATGAGTTCTTGTATTTACTATATCATACTGTAGTGTGTTACATTTGTGTGTTTTTTCATTATAATCGATTTCTACCCTCATTACCCTACCTTGGATTCATCGATGGCACTAGTCATAGCACTTAGAACCTAGCTTCTACTACATGGGAAATCTATGCACCCACAAACAAACTTATCAGTCTACATGGTGTTTGCCTCGGTCGTGCAACCAATAATATAGCAGAGTATAGCGTCGTCATCGAATTGTTGATTGATGCTATCTCACTTGGGATTCATCATCTGGTTATACAACTTTATTCGCAACTAATAGTGCTACAGTTAAGTAATTTCTATGCTATTTGAAGTCCTACTTTGTTACGGGTATATTTACAAATTCGCCTCTTGGAACGTTATTTTGATTATATCGAGTATCAACACATTCCTAGATGTCTAAATACATTAACTGATGCACTAGATAATTATGTGTTAGATAGGAATCTAAGACATTTATAAATCCAATCACACATCACATGTATTATGCAAAGAAAAATAAGTCGATATAAGCCTCATGTATATACATATAACGATCAAAAGTTTTTTACAAAAAGATTGTTTTTTGTCCGAAGACCAAAATATCAAAAATGAAACTCATAGTTTCTACAAAAATGGAATCATGGATGTTACTCTTGGTAACACACTACTTCTCTTGATACCCTATGGAGAAATCGTCTCAATGGACCAGCCACACCTACGGTATGGCGCTAGAAACACCTCGGGACCTCGTCGATGGACATATCTGGGATCCTTGCAGTCAAACCCTCCAGATTTTGTTCAATTGCTTTGTAGTCATCTACATCCCATCCTGTGACTACCACTACTTCCCCTTTCCTCTGGTTAGGGGATGTAGTCAGGGGCATGAATGGCCCTACATCTGCATAGTCGAGATGTTTTGGTTAGTTATTGGATTGAAAAACATATAAAAACATTTAATATTTTGAAAACATTTACAAAAACAATATAAAAGAAAAATGTCTTTCTCACCTACTTCCCCCCACTGAGAACCCTCAGGTAACACTAAGTCAGGATCATTGTGGAAATCTAGCCCAACATATGCATATTCATCGATCATCAAGATCTGGGGCTATAGCCAATCAATGGAGTACGAACACTTTCTGCAATTTGTTTGTCTTTTTCGTCACATGTACGATTATTTTTTAAGTTTTTTTAGAAAAACCTTGATCTTAGTCTTTGTTCATTCTCGTGCTCGAAAAATGATGAGAACGTAACTGAGTATACTTTTGTCGTCTTTTCATAATTTTCATGGTAACACGAAAATAACAAAACTTACGGAGTAATATTTAAGCTCTTTTCGCACTCCTTAAAAACGAAAAGATTGTCGAGCGACCTTGTTCTGTTCATGCTCGTAAAATTATTTTAATAAAATGTTTGACGGTAGATAATTTATCACTTTTTCGGTCCTATCGAACTATTTTATGAAAAAGGAACTGAGAGAGTTATCTTTTAAGTGTTTTTCCAGACTCTATAAACATGAAAAACCTTTGAGTTTTCTATCTTTGGATTCGTTAAACAAACATCGACAGACCCATACGGGACCAAACCACTCCTTCTTAGAGTTCATTAAAAATACTTTGAGTGACTCATCCAAAGGATGATCTTACATCAAAAAACATATGTTATCCTCCTCAAGCTTGTGTAAAAATAAAGAGGTACTCACCAGAAATGGTGGGGGAAAATTTGGGCAAGAGATGTATCTCTATATTTCTGTTAATGGTAGTAAGCGTTGCTCTTGAACATGGCACCCCCTTTATAATTTGAATCCGGGATGGTAAATCCATTTACCTCTCGTCTGACTTTCTACAAGTTCATATTGGGTCATCTTTGGGTCAATTATGCCAAGCCTAGTGTTCTGCCATCCATATGTTCAAGAGAAGTTCAACCAAGCCTTCTATTGAGTCGGCCATCTACAATTGTCAATTCCTATCATATCAGCCTTCCTTGTGTGAAATCATTTTTTGTACTTTGCTTTACCCTAAATATGTTACTTGTTTAATGTCATTTGATGGGGGATACATCAAGGCCCTCCTATGACGAGTCTTTTCCTGTCAACTTTAGCTCATTATCTAGGAACAAGACTTAGAAACTATTTAGTGCCTTGAAGCCTGCATGCCTCAATGGAAGGCTTATTCACTTTTGACAGTGGATTTACATCATTGATCGCTGATTGAAAGATTCCATCAAGTGTTCAAACTCAACTCATTTATTTGCATTCATTAGATTGTACTATCGTACCTTGGGGATCATCGACATCAATGGTGATTTCCCTCGCACTTGTTAATGATTTTCATTAACGACCAATAATCAAGTGGTTTCTAACCATGTTCGACTTCAGCCCCTGTAATCACATGGCTAGATTCATACTAACGGATGACGAGATTCAACACCCTGGACCTCATAATTTTTTATCCAGGTTGTGATGGAGTATTTATGGTTTGAGTTGGCATATAGATCCACTTTGTATGTCTCATGGCTATGTCTGTATCTGAGTTTTCAAATACATAGATCCACAGTGTATTCCTGGTGGCTATGTGGAATATTGATAACATGGATCCATAGTGTATAATTGGTGGCCATGACTTACATTTATGATTTCAATCATTTATAGTCTGAACATGGGAATATCTATTTCAGACATGGTGTAATATTATGTGGATGTTTTATTGTTTGCAGGTTCCTAATTGGTGTGCTCCTCGTTCCTGACACACACACACACACATTTTTACAAAGTATTTTGACTATCACGAGTTCCAGCCTCATACTTTGGGGGGAATTCTATTACACATTATTTTGGTCATTCTAATGATGATATCACAGACATGTGTTTAGGCTCCAAACAAGACTTTTTCCTAAGAAGAGCAACTTCTTTCCTCCTCTACAAAGCTTCTTTTTAGAAAGGGTCTACAGGCTACCCATACTACACAGTGAGAAAATCCATCATTTTTGCAGGCTACCCTATAGCTGGCCCATGGGATTTCCGTAGGTTGCTATATAGGCAGGGTGCAACGACGTTCCAAAGCTAAAAGAGGAAAGAGGTTTCACGAATATTCTAGAAGGGGAATCTTCTAGAATGTGAGGTAGTGTCCGTATAGTTGCAATCCTACTGGTTTCTTTGATTTGGTGGGACCATCCTCATCCTTTTAACCACTTCACCTTCTTCTATATAATCATGGGCTTCTCATGGAAAAGGTTAAGCACAGTTGAGCAAGATCAAACAGAAAATTGATGAGAGAATAGGCTGAATATTGTGTGAAGAATCCTATTCTTAGTGATTCTTGAGGCCTCCATTTGTCCATCAAGATTTTGTGGATCATCTTCATGCGGATTTCAGAGCAAGTGTATGTGTGTGTTGGGACAAAGGACCACTAAAATGGAACTCACAACATCAAGGCAATTCAGTTGTATCTTCCACTTTTCATTAATATAATACGATGACACGTCTCTTTCCCATAAAATGATTAGTATTTTATTGCATGATTCCTTGATCACATGTCTAAGTTGCAATCATTGAGTTTACTATCCAAAGAGGAATATATAACATACCTTATGAATCACTTCCTTATATATTTGTTGTCCCCGCTTCACTCCAGTGCTCTTGTAGAATCAGATCCATGATAACACAAACCAATTGACGTGAAATAAATAATAGTGAAACTCAATGACAACCTAAACATGTGATCAAGGAATCATGCAATAAAATACTAATCATTTTATGGGAAAGAGACGTGTCACTGTATTGTATTAATGAAAAGTGGAAGATACAACCGAATTGCCTTGATGTCACAAGTTCCCTTTTAGTGGTCCTTTGTCCCAACACACACATACACTTTCTCCGAAATCCACATGAAGATGATCCACAAAATCTTGATGGGCAAATGGAGGCCTCAAGCATCATTAAGAATAGGATTCTTCACACAATCTTCAACCTATTCTCTCATCAATTCTCTATTTGATCTTTCTCAACTATGATTAACCTTTTCCATGAGAAGCCCGTGATCATATAGGAGAAGGTGAAGTGGTTAAAAGAATGAGGATGATCCCACCAAATCAGAGAAACTAGTAGGATTGCAACCATATGGACACCACCTCACATTTTAGAAGATTCCCCTTCTAGAAACTTCGTGAAACTTCTTTCCTCTTTTATCTTTGGAACGCCTCCGGACCCTGCCTATATAGCAGCCTGCAGAAATCCTGTGGGCCATCTTTGGGGAATCCTGTGGAAATGATGGATTTCCACACTATGTAGTATGGGCAGCCTGCGGACCCTTTCTAAAAAGCAATTTGTAGAGGAGGAAAGGAGTTGCTCTTCTTAGGAAAATGTCATGTTGGGAGCCTGAACACATGTCTTTGATATCATCATTAGAATGACCAAAATAATGTGTAACACCTAGCAGCCATGTCTTAGCATATTCATCCTTCTTATGATCTCCATCAAAAGTAGGAGGTTTGATATTATTCATTTCTCCTTTGAATTCATCCACGCCAGACCTCCTATGCTTCTTGACAAGGGATGGGCTTGAGCTACTACGTTCTCTCCTATGGGAATGCCTTTGGGAGTGATGATGATGTATGTTATCACTCCTTTATATTCCTTTTCCATCAGGGCTCTTGTGGCTTCCTAATTTGCTGGAGCCACTCTCCTTATCCAACTTTTTTTCAATTCTGTCCAGAATTTTCATTAACTTCATATTGAAGTCTTCCTATTGTTCCTTGGCTTTCATAAGCATTTCATTATCAACCTTGTGGCTCTGTACATCTGTCTACAATTTTCTTAGGGTCTGATCTAGTTGGATATCAGTGGCCACCCACCTTTTCCAACTGGCTCAAAACAATTTTCTGGCAATTTTGGTAATTTACTATTTTTAGCAGTTTTTAACTTCCGGAGCCATTTTGAGGGCCTAAATGAAGGTTTTTCAGGATAGATCTTCACAATGATGATTGAAGGCTTTAATTGATCCCCCAAAATGAATATCCTCTATGATATCTTTCCAACAAGCTATTGTGCGCCCCAAACAGAGATCGTATGCCAAAGTTATGCCCCTGGGAAGTTGATACACCAAACTACCCAAAAAGAGGTCCACAAAACTGTTGGATTTTCATCTTCTGGGGTTAGGGTTTTGGATTTTATTTATGACAAAAAGGCCTTTGGATCCTCATTGTAAAACAATATTCTCACGGATGCGAGTATCCATCACATCTCTTCTCAGAGATAAGTTGCCACCATTCTAGCGAGTCTTTCACTCTGTATTTTATACTCTTTGTACATTTTCACTCATTAATAGAAAATTGTGTATTAATGTATATCTGTGTTTATGGTTTCGTCTATGATACATTTATGTTATTATATTCGATATCTGAGATATATTTGTACATTTCTTTATTATATCTCTGCTCTCATTTCATGACGAAAATAATATGGATCAGTGGTATCATAACATTTTCTCTTGATTGTCTTTTTCTAGTGCATGTCCTCGATGAGGTCTGAGTATAGAAAGTTGGATCTTGGGATTGTCTCTCTTGAATAAAATATCTCTCGCACTCCCAAGAAACCCTCCATGTCGGAAGGAAAGAAAAATGATGGAGCAGACAATTCTATCAATTTGTTTCTTGAGCAAGCTCTCAAGTGACAAAGGGACGAAATGATGGAGAATTTTTCCCACATCCTTCAATGCATGTCGATATAAATAGGCACATATTCATCAAACAATGACTTTGGAAGAACCTCTCATTTCAAGGTATAGGTTAATTTTGATATTTTTGTATTTGAAGGTCGGATAGATGCGGATGCCCTAGACAAATGCTTAAATATGTTAGAAGGTTATTTCTTTGTTCACCTTTATTCCGATAGGGAAAAGATCACCTTATCACTCCTTAAAGCTCTCCCCCATGTCAAAAATTGGTGGGAAACTTACTAGGATAAAAGTTCCATAGATTAGTCTAGAATATATGGGGTTGATCCCACTTGGGATTGTTTTGTGGACGTGGTAAAGGATCAATATTACCCTGTTGGAAACTATGAGGACCAATATATGAGATGGAACACACTACGACAAGAGAGGGGCCAATTAGTTCCAGAGTTTACAAATACCTTCCATACATTGTGCACCAAGCAGGGTATCAAATAATCTGAATGAAAATTGGTTCTAAAATACCATGGGGCTTTGCATAGATACATCCAAACTGAAATGCATTTTTTGGACATCTCATCACTCGGTGCTGCTTATCGATATGCTGTTAAAATAGAGCATAAATTTAAGCACCTGATCAAATGGGAGTTCAGGTCTACAAATCCACAACAACCAAAGTATGATAAAGATGGCTTTAAAAAATAGTCTCTCGAAAACTGGTCCAAGCCACAGGAAAAGAAGGGTCATGGGAAGACAAAGAAAGATACCAAAAAATGGTGTGATTTCCACAAAATTCCCTAGCACAACACTGATGAATGTCACTCAAAATAGTCATTGGTGGCCGAAATCGAAGACAAGGAATAGAACCCTAATTCAGAATCTGATTCAAAAAATACCAACATAAGACAGATCATCGATGCAGACCCCACTGCTATTTTCGTGACCGCAGCAATTCAACCAAAAGAACCAACATATCTTGAAGAGGGGGGGCATCTTTTTCATTAACAGATGTGGGTAAAGGCAACCCCACTGCATTTTATTGTTGATAGCGGAAACCAGAATAATATCATCTCATCACAGTTCATCAAATAGTTTGGATTGTCGACAACACCACACCCACAACCATAACACATCAGGTGGCTTCACCAGGGACAAGATCTTGGTGTCATCCAGCAGTGTTGATTGTCATATGACATCCAACCCTTCAAGTATAAGGTATTATGTGATGTTTCCCTACTATATGTCTGTGATGTTCTCTTGGGCCAACCATATATGTGGAAGTGTCAATATATCTATGAGTCTTGACCCTGTAGTGTCATTATTACTCTGGGGGGTCATCTCTACAAGATACCAGAAGTGGGTCTGACTAATATCCCACCTAAAAAGTGTCGCAAGTTAGTATATCATACTACAAAATTTAGTTTCTTCACAATCTGTTCAAAATGTGAACATAAGGATACTGCAACCACTGCAGCCTTGACCCAAGCACCTTCTATCCAACAGAAGCAGGTTGACAAGACTGCAACAAAGTGAAAATATTCCTTCTGCATGAAAACATCTCATGTATCCAGACTGCTTAAAAATGTCCAACCCTTCTAGCCACAGGCTCGTGAAAACCTTCAAAAAGATAAGCAACGCAACTTCTCCAACAAGGTCAGCCACTCATCAAGATGCAGATTTAATAAATGATTTTCCCTATCTCCCGAGCAATCAACACAATGGATACAATTTCTTCCTAAGGATGGATTATTGATCTAGGTGGATATCGTTGGCCACCCACCTTTTCCAACTGGCTCAAAACAATTTTCTGCCAATTTTGGTAATTTACTATTTTTAGCAGTTTTTAACTTCCGGGGCCATTTTGAGGGCATAAATGAAGGTTTTTTGAGATAGATATTCTCAATGAAAACTGGAGGCCTTGATTGATCCCCCAAAATGAATCTCCTCAATCATACCTTTCCAACGAGCTATCGTGCACCCCAAACGGAGATCATATGACAAAGTTACGCCCCCGAGAAGTTGATACACCAAACTACCCAAAACGAGGTCCACAAAACTGTTGGATTTTCATCTTCCGGGGTTAGGGTTTTTTATTTTATTTATGATAAAAAGGCCTTTGGAGCCTCATTGTAAAATCATCTTCTCACGGATGTGAGTATCCTTCACATCTCTTCTCAGAGATAAGCTACCACCATTCTAGCGAGTTTTTCACTTTGTATTCTACAGTGTTTGTACATTTTCACTCATTAATAGAAAATTGTGTATTATTGTATATCTATGTTTATGGTTGCATCTATGATACATTTATGTTTTAATATTGGATATCCAAGATATCTCTATACATTTTTTTATTATATCTCCACTCTCATTTCGTGGCGAAAATAATCTGGATCAGGGTCACAGCCAGATTTATGTCTTCCTCCTTTCCTCCTCCATCTCCATTGAAGTTGTTTCCTTCCATACCCAACTGGAAATTCATCCCTTTGATTTAATCCTCTTTATTGTAGACTATCTGTGTATCATCCATCTCTCTACACTCTGTGTTGATTCTAATCAGATAGTTGTTAATTATGTAAAAATGTACAGCCAACAAAACTTTGGTAGGCTAATTGTTATTAATAATTTCATGAAAACACGAACCATTATGATTCATTAATATATATCAGGCTTATTTTCTGATGATTTCCTAATAAATTGATAGTTTTGTTAATGTTTATGCCATTATTATAGTTCTTTTCATTTCAATAGATAAGAGCAACATAAGAAGAAGATCACTGAGAAATACACATTCACAAGAGACACAACATTTATCCTGGGAAACCCTCTAGGGGAAGAAAACCCAGCAAAAACTTCCTTATCATAAATTGCCAATACACTGTTCAAGAGATAACTCAAACCAATACATATAGTCCTCTCCAAAATATGTGCCACTCTTCTCCCTCTCTCCAACTAGTAAATTGCATCTTGCCTCTTAAGAATGAGCAAGTGAGTTGTGTGATAAAGTGAGGTGCTAGCCTCTTTATATATACAAGAATGGCATGTGTGAAGGGTCTTCACTGGTAGGGCCAACCTCTCACTCTGAGTGGGTAAACCCACCTTTAATTTATTTCTGGGTCTCAATAATAATTGTTGGGGCTGACTTCTTATTCTGCCTATTATAATTGTCCGTTGACCTGAATCCGCAAAAGGGGATTTGGTCCTAATACAATTACCGAAGTGATTAATCCACAATGGGGATTAATCCTATGAAAAAAATAACAATAAGAATAAGAATACTCTTTACAGTTACATTATTTCAACACTCCCCCTTAACAAGAAGGGTATTCTTCAACAGCATCAGGTGAGAGAGGTCTGCATCATCAGTGGCATCAAGAGGATAGTATCATCAATATCATCTTGGAACATTGGCTGGCAAATTTACTAGTCATTGAAAGTTTTCTTCACCAGCAACATCATCATTCTCGAAAGAATTACATCATCATCTGCATCAATATGTATCAGTAAAAATGATACCTCATCACAGCACTAGGCTGGCACATCACAGTACTACACTAGCTCAATGTCACAGCTGATAAGATGGTAGCTCATTTTCAATCACATCTTGCTTTACGTCTAACAACTAGGACAGAAGTAAGGTATACATCATATTGCTTTACGTCTAACAATGAGGTCAAAAACAAGGAATCATCTTGCTTTACGTCTAACAACTAGGTCAGAAGCAAGGAACACATCATCATCTTTCTTTACGTCTAACAACGAGGTCAGAAGCAAGGAATCATCTTGCTTTACGTCTAACAACTAGGTCAGAAGCAAGGAACACATCATCATCTTGGTTTACGTCTAGCAACGAGGTCAGAAGCAAGGAATCATCTTGCTTTACGTCTAACAACTAGGTCAGAAGCAAGGAATACACACAACGTCTTGCTTTATGTCTAACAGAGAGGTCAGAAGAAATGACTCATCTTGCTTTATGTCTAACAGCAAGGTCAGAAGCAAGGAACACACAACGTCTTGCTTTACATCTAACAGTGAGGTCAGAAGCAATGAATCATCTTGCTTTACATCTAATAGCGAGGTCAGAAGCAATGACTCATCTTTCTTTACATCCAACAATGAGGTCAGAAGCAAGGAATAAATATATACTCTCCCTTTCAGGGAGGGTCCTTTCAGACTATACCAAGCTTATCTCAAAAGTGTTCAAAATTTACATGAGATAGAGGTTTGGTCAACACATCAACAACCTATTCATCTGTGCTAATGTACTGGAGCTTTAAGGCTCCTCTTTGTACCATGTCACGGATGAAATGATAACATATCTCTACGTGCTTCAAACTGTCATGGAATACATGATTCTCTGTCATCTTTATGCAGCTCTAGTTGTCACATAGAATCATGGTTTCTCTCATCTCTAAGTCAAATAGTCCATTCAACAACTTTTGAAGCCATATAGCTTCGCAGCTAGCAGAACATGCATCAATGTACTCTTCTTCCACTGTGTTGAGAGAAATACTGGATTGCTTCCTACTCTGCCACGAGATCATGACTGATCCCAAACTGAAACAGCATCCGGAAGTGATTTTTCTGTCAGCAACGCTTCCTACCCAATCTGCATTAGTGTATCCACTCAATGTGAAGTCATGATCTCCATCATAGCTGAGACCATAATCCATTGTATCTTTAAGGTACCTCATCACATGTTTTGTAGCCAAGAGGTGAACACATCTGGGCTCTACCAGAAACTGACTCAAGGTGTTCACTGCAAAAAAAATGTATGGTATGTTGTTCATCAGGTACATCAGTCATCCAATAATATGTCTGTACAGTGTGGCATCTATCAAGTCTGACGAAATATTGACCAACAACTTCAGCTTCGTTTCCATGGGTGTATTCATGGACTTACATTCTAGCATGTCAAATCTCTTTAAGATTTCGACTATGTACTTCACTTGGTTAAGGAAGATCCTTTATAGACTCTGCCATACCTCAATACCTAAGAAGTAATGCATTAGGCCAAGGTCTTTCATTTCAAATTCTGTGGCAAGTCTCTTTTTACATTCAACGATGAGCTTTTCTTCTTTAGTTAAGAATAAGTCATCCACATATAGCAGTAAGATTACTGGCTCATTATCCATAATTTTGAAGTAGATATTTGAGTCTTCTTTACTCTTGGTAAAGCCTAAGATCGTCAAGAAACTGTCTATATGGCCATACCAAGCTCTAGGAGCTTTCTTCAATCTGTATAAGGCTTTAGTCAATCTGCAAACATGAGACTTATTTTCTTCAACCTCAAATCATTGGGGTTGCTCTATATACACTTCCTCTTCGATAGCACCATTCAGGAAAGTTGTCTTCACGTCCATCTGGTGCAGCTTCCATTTCATCTTAGCTACAAGAGCTATGATGGTTCTGACCAAAGTGTATCTGGCCATAAGAGAGAATGTCTCTTCATAGTCAATTCCTTCCTTCTGGGAAAAGCCACGAGCGACAAATCTTTCTTTATATTTTTCAATACTTCCATCAGTAGCATGTTTTATTTTGAAGAGCCATTTTGATGACACCACATCCTTACTTTTTGGTCTGGGAACTATTTCCCATACATCATTCTTTATTATGGATTGGTATTCCTCTGTCATAGCATCTTCCCATTCCTTCTTTTGAATGGATTCTCCAAATCATGTAGGTTCTTCATCAAGTATATTGCACATTAAGGCCATGTAACAGGAGAATGTCTTTGGTCTTTTCACCTGTCTCGTGGTTCCTTCTGGAACACCATACTTCTCTCCATATTAAATAATCTCTCTTGCCCAAGTAGGCTTTCTTTTATGGGAGAAGGTAAATTGAGGAGGTTCTTGAAATTCTATTATATTGTGGTCTTCAAGAATCTCCTCATCAGGGGAAGTTACGACTTCCCTTACTGGTTCTACAGCTCTGGGAACTTCCCTCAAAAATTCTGTAATCCTGGGATTTACAGGTTCCTCTTCATATATTTTTTCAATCTGACATCTTGATTTCTTAAGTGTTTCTTCTTCATCAAAGGTCACGTCCCTTCTAATCTCAATGTGGAAGTTACCACATATGTAGATTCTGAAGGCCTTGGAGACCTCACAGTATCCCACAAATATTCCCTTCTTTCTGGAGGGTTCCATCTTGTTTCTTTTCTCTTTTGGTATATGACTAAACACTGGACAGCCAAATATTTTGATATGGATTACCTTTGGCTTCTTTCCAGTGAACATCTCTTCCGGGGTCTTGAACCCAAGTGTGCTATGGGATAGTCAGTTCTGCACATAAACAACTGTCATTGTTGCTTTTTCCCATAAGCACATAGGAATATCTTGATCATGGATCATAGTCTTCATAGCTTCCAATATGGTTCTTTTTCTTTCGTTCAGCTACACCATTTTGTTTGGGATCTTGATCCCAACATCTTTGCAGAAGTTCACGAACTCTTCTAAGGTATATTCTCCTCCATTATCTAACCTGAGTATCTTGATCTTACTTACAGAAGGGTTCTCTTATCAAGGCTTTGGATTCCTTGATCTTGTTGAACACTTCAAATATATCCAGGTCTTTTATGAGAATAATCATTAATGAATGATACATAGTATACATACCCATTAATGGAGGATGATGGAATTGGGCCACATACATCTGAATGAATAAGTTTTAGGTCTCCTTATGCCTTGTTGTCCCTCTTTGGAAATGGGTTCTTAATGTTCTTTCCTTGTGCACATCTATTGCATATGCCTTCATGGTCACCTTTGAGTTCTGGTAAACTTGTGACCACTTTGCATATGTATGGTAGCGCCTTGTAGTTGATGTGAGCTAATATTCTAGAGTTCACCTGGATTCTTCAATAGTGTGGGTCATGGCAGATTTTGAGTGACCCTATAGTTTATGCAAGTCACCTTCTTCTCTTCAAATGATGATTGCTTCATTTACAGTCTCTCCTTTAGCACGTTGCCTTCTACAACCTTTGTTATAGCTTCCTCATGTGACCTGGAGCAAGGTCAACCAAACAACAAGCAAGAATAATATCCTTTTTGATAATATAAAGCAATAGCATGAACAATCATCACAGTAGCTCCTTTAGAGCTATCACTTATAATTTATCTGAAGCAAATATTAAAGGTAAGGAATACAATACGAAATGAGGTTAGCACTCTCATAGTGTTATGACCAAGCATTCTTCCATGACAACCTGGAACTAACACACGAGGTTTCTCCTAGAGGAGGTGTTAGTTGTATCAGGCAAAGTATTTACCTCTATATGCTCACATGCTATCAAGTATAATACTTTACAACGACTTCTATCTCAATTATAGTCATTAGTTTATCATGTGTACCTTTGAATCTTATTAATCTTGATTAATCAAACCTAGAGCCTTGTCCTCAAGAATGAATTATTGTTTTTCTTACAGGTCTCCTTCACTCAAGTGACGAGTGCTTTCTTCAACCTGTATTATGTACTAAGACAATACGCTAACTTGACAAAAGGTTAGGTTAGAGGATAAGCTCAATGATCAACTTTCAATTCTTCTAATAATTTGATCATAGCTTCAACATGCAACACTGATAATGTCATGACAAATAGATGTATATCAGAATAATCACACCTAGGTTGCATCATTCCCTCTGAATGTGTTGGATATTGAGATCCTTCTAGATCTATGGCAAGAGATCCCTTCTCTTGCAAATAATCTTTAGGGTTTAACCATTAAACATATGTAAGTACATACCTCTGATAGAATTTGCAGGTAGTGGCTCCATCTGGTAGAAGCGATGATCATTGCCAACTCTTGAGAAAATTTCAAGGGTGATTGAAACTAGTTCTACAGCTAAAAATGCAACTGGTACTGCAACTGTAGCTGGTTCTGAGACTGCAACTACAACTGCAACTTAGGGTTTTATGAGGAAACCCTAATTTTTCAAACTTCGAATTTTGAAATTTTGATCCAAGGGATAGATGCGCTGAGCCGAGGTGAGTTAGCTGGTGCAGTAGGAATTTCGAAAATCCAACTTTTACCCCATCAAACTTGATCTGCAAATTTTTGGACTGGTGCTTCTGGTTTTTTGGTACTTCTGGTACTTTGGTACTTTTGGTACTCTGGTTTTCTGGTTTTCTGGTACTTTGTGTAACTAGGGTTTCACTTTTCGGGAGATCTAACCACTGAAAAGGTGCACTCAAGGTGCCAAAATGATCCTTGGGGGAGGGTGGAACTTTCTAGGTGGTTTTAGGGATGAAAAGATTCACTTTTGAAAAACCCTAATTTGCAAGTACTGCAACAGTGACGTATTTCTCTTGCGAAATATGTTTCCTTTAGGTTGGCTCTGATACCATGTTAATTTTTATGCCATTATTATAGTTCTTTGCATTTCAATAGATAAGAGCAACATAAGAACAAGATCACTGAGAAATACACATTCACAAGAGACACAACATTTTTCCTGGGAAACCCTCTAGGGGAAGAAACCCAACAAAAAATTCCTTATCATAAATCGCCAATACAATGTTCAAGAGATAACTCAAACCAATACAGATAGTCCTCTCCAAAAGATGCGCCACTCTTCTCCCTCTCTCTAACTGTTAAATTGCAGCTTGCCTCTTAAGAATGAGCAAGTGAGTTGTGTGATAAAGTGAGGCGCTAGCCTCTTTATATATAATACTGGCACGTGTGAAGGGTCTTCACTGGTAGGGTAAACCCACCTTTAATTTATTTCTGGGTCTCAATAATAACTGTTGGGGCCGACTTCTTATTCTTCTTATTACAATTGTTCGTTGACCAATCCGCAAAAGGGGATTTGGTCCTAATACAATTATCGATATGATTAATCCACAATGGGGATTAATCCTATGAATAAAATAACAATAATAATAAGAATACTCTTTGTAGTTACATTATCAACAAGTTCATATCCAATTTATGGGTGAACAATTATCTTATATTGTTCAATACCTTTCCAATGCCTATTTCCATGCTCAATTCTGAGTTTTGAGTAGGAAGTTATGGATACTTGAACAATTTGTCTTTTCACTGAAGCAATCTTGTACATGGATTCTTCCAACTCAGATTTGAATTGGCTATTGGATCCATTTTGGATCCCTTATTTATGTTTACATGCCTTCCTTACTTCTTTAGGTGTAGTTATGTACAATCAAGAACCTCACGAGCTCTTTCTCTAAGCCCTTTCCTGTGCTTAAAACAAAATTTCGGGTGCTAGCCCCTTTTTTCAGCCCCCAAATTCATGCAACCATGAGCTGTGACCAAGTGCTAGGATGATAGGTGCTTATCCATAAATCCGAAGCTTTAGAGCTTCTGGGTTCATAGAATTTCACACCTTCTTCTCTCATTTTTTCTGAACACTAAACTCCCGAACCTTTTAGCTTTCTGGGGCCCATGTAATATTGTTGTAATCATATAAGATGATGACACATAGTCCCCATGTGTCAGACTGCTAATTGATCCAATAAGGTTGAAAAAGTACAATTCTGACTAACACGTGACATGTCTAGGGGAGGTCCATGTCACCTTCAATGAAGTCATCATGCCACATCATACCCCATTCTTTGTTACTTCATAGCTCTGACACTTTGGGATTCAGAGGTTTTCGCAACTCCAAAATTTCAAATCCCCCAGAGCGCTGAATTGGTGAACTCGTGAAAGACGTTGGATCAATGGTCCACAAATTCCCAGCATCCAACGACTGAGATTTACTATGGAACTTCGAGCTTCAGGGCTTTCCAAAGAACTTCTTCACAGATCTCCCAGAGTGTCAAATTACCAGAGATCCTCTCCTTCCTCCACGTGTCATCTCTCGATCGATGATCGAGATTAACTATGGCCTCCAAGAGTTCTTGATTCAATTAACTAGCAACACAATTCCTCTAGAGTACCAAGTGTCCAAACCTTGGGATCTGACGCCACGTGGAAGAACACTAGAAGCGGACATGTGCCATCATCTTATTTGATTACAACAGTATTACATGGGCCCCAGAAAGTTAAAAGGTTTGAGAGTTTTGTGTTTGGAAGAAATGAGAGAATAAGGTGTGAAAATATCTGAAGCCAGAAGCTCTAAAGAGTCGAGGTTGCATATAAGCGCCTATCATCCCAACTCTTGGTCACAACTCGTGGTCACATGAATTTTGGGGCCAAAGAAAAGGGGCTAGCACTTGATTTTTTTTTTTAAGGACATGAAAGGGCTTAGAGAAAGAACCCACGAGGTTCTTTATTGTACAGACCTACACCTAAAGAAGTAAGGAAGCCATGTAAACCTGAAGAAGGGATGTAACACAGATCCAAGAGACAATTCGACTATGAGTTGGAAGAATCCATGTACAAGATTACATCACTGGAAAGACAAATTGTTCAAGTATCCATAACTTCTTGCTCAAAACTCAAAATTGAGCATGGAAGCATGGATTGGAAAGGTCTTGAACAATAGAAGATAATTGATCACCCAGAAATTGGATCCGAACAATCAATTTATCAGGAAATTAGCAGAAAAGAAGTTTGATATATATTAATGAATCATAATAGTTCATGTTTTCATGAAATTATTAAGAACAATTAGTCTGGAAAAGTTTTGTTGGTTACACATTTTTGCAAAATTAACAACTATCATATCAGAATCAACATAGAGTGCAAAGTGATGGAAGATACACAGATAGTCTATAGTCAAAAGGATGAAATCAGAGGGATGAATGTCTAGTTGGGTATGGAAGGAACCAACTCTAATGGACATGGAGGAGGAAAGGAGGAATACATAAATATGGTTGAGACCCTCAGAAAATTGCATACAGATGTCCAAAGCCACAAGGTTGATAATGAAAGGCTTATGAAAGCCAAGGAATAGAAAAAATACTTCAATATGAAGTTAATGAAAATCCTGGACATAATTGAAAAGAAGTTGGATAAGGAGACTGACTCTGTTAAGAACCAAATACTGAATACAAAAGAACCACAACATATATACAAGAACAATATGAAAAATCTCTTTTATTAATATCAAACCCTTGAGGTAGGGCAACACCATACAATGGATCCTATTATGGAAGGGATCCTCTCATGTTCACTTGCCTCTTCAAGGGGGCTTCCTCCTAATGAGCTTCAACTCCAAATACAATAGTTCTCTTCATGTCCCATTACATTGTTTGAGCCCCTTTATATAGTGCTACCATCACCTAAGAACATTCTAGAGGAGGAAGATTCTAGAAGTAGAACTTTCTAAGAAGTCCTCTTACATTTATTATATCTAACTACCCATTTATTATATCTAACTACCATAATGGGCCTCGTCCACCTTACATTGAATGACCTCCACTATTATCAC
>ML784007.1:149671-164662 GCA_009831015.1 Picea engelmannii
AAGAACGATTGAGGGGGTCCAGAATTCTCTATCCACTATAGATCTGGGCGCCACGTTCGGGACCATTGATATGTGCAAGGGGTTTAAGTGGGGGGCAGAAAACACATGCACTGGGGAAAAACTTAGGATAAATTCTTTTTATGGGTTTCTTCCAAGGTTTTACAAGTAGACACCACCACGGGGTTAGGAAAATGATATTTTTAAGCATCTGAAAACATGGTGCAACACTTACATCAAACTGGTTTTTATTGAAATGAAGAAACAAAGAAACTAGCCTACATTCTAACCTATCTTCCTATGACAATTAACCCATATTAGACTGTTGGGTTAAGAATTTACTCTACCCTAGGGCTATCTGACCAAGATTAGACAGTCTGGCCAGATTTATTCACTAATCTACCTAGACACTTTTTCTAAGATTAAATTGTTTAGCCAAATTCATTCACTACTCTATCAACATCAAAATTAAAAAAGAACTTGGCCATGCTTGAAAGGTATGGACCAAGTTACTATTATTGCATGGGGCTTTTATTGAATTCTTTTATGCCCTCTTTTCTTTTTCTCTTTCTTTTCTTTTCTTTCTTTTTCTTTTTCTTTTTTCTTTTCTTTTCTTTCTTATCTTTTTTCAAATTATTTGCAGAATGAAAAATCATTTGTCAACAAAAACACTAGAGACAGATAATATCCCAGTCACCAGTTGATCCTATAACTTATAGGATGATAACAGCGGCTCCACCTGGGGATGGTACTTTCCCTGTGAAGTGCCAAGAATCCTGGTTCCTGCCATTCTGAAAACTTCTGCCTGGTGGCCTTCGTTGGTTTTATTCTCAAAAATTGGAAGAATAGTGGTCAGTGGCTTAGGGCCTTCTCTTCGAGCTTCAACCAACTGACTAATGTTCTTCACTCAGAAAATGCAGGCGAAAAATAAAAAGAAAAATGGTATGTACAATGGAGAGTGAACAGTCAAATCTCTACTGAGGTGGCACATAATGTTTCAGCATTCTGCCATTTATAGGTCCTCCTAGCATATCTGTCCCATCAGCGTTGTTTAGCAAGAAAGCATTGTTTCCCCTAAAAGCTTGGATCATGTATGGTCCTCTCCACAGACTGTCAAATTTTCCATGCTTTCCCTTGTCTTCATTTCTGGCATCCCACCTCAACACCAAATCTCCTAGCTCAAAATCGTCCTCCTTTGTTCTTTTGTCAAAGATCTTCTTGATGTTTTCTTGGATTACCTGAGTCTTGTTGAAAACTTCTTCTCTAGATTGTTGTAAATGGATCATCTGGTTGATCCTTCTCTATGAGTCATTTGGCTCAGCTTGTACATCTTGAAGCAACTTCATGACAAGGACTCCTAAGGAAGTGGGGAAAACTGCCTCTGTGCCATAGACCAACTGGTATGGTGACATACTGATTGACCTTTTGGTGGTCAGTCTGTCAACCCATAATGTGAACACCAACTTGTTATGCCATGATTTCTTGTTTTCCGGTAATGTTTTCTTGATGATATTTACCAAGGTTTTGTTTGAAGATTCTTCCAGCCCATTCCCTTGAGGGCAGTAGGCTGTGGAATGCCCCAAACCAATGTGATACTAGTTGCAGAAATCTATGAGCTTCTTTGACTGAAAAGTAGTTGCTTTGTCAGTTATAATCTTTCTAGGACAACCAAAGAGAGAAAAGATATTATTTTCAAGGAATTTGATAATAACAAAGTTAGTGGCTTGCCTGCTTGGTACTGCTTCAATCCATTTGGTAAAATAATCGGTGGCAGTGAGAATCCACCTGTGCTGGCCTGAAGAAGGGGGGTGTATTTCTCCAATGAAGTCCAGTCCCCATTGTTGGAAAGGGGCTTCAATTGAGATTGGTTTCAGGGGGAGAGAAAGGAGTTTCCTTTTGCCTTCAAACAATTGACATTGATGACATGTAGTCACTTTATGATGTACATCAGCAAATAGGGTGGGCCAATAGAATCTAGCTCTAAGTATTTTGTTGGCTATGACCTTCCAATTCAGATGGCCACCACATTCTCCTACATGAAATTCTTGTAACACGTTGTCAGCTTCATCTTTCAATAAACAATTTAACAGAATGCCTCCAGGATCTTTCCAATACAAATTGCCTTCTAGAATACAGAATTTTAAAGCTTTCAGCTTTAAAAATCTAGCTTTAGTCTTAGTCAAACTAGGGGGAGCTTGTAAATTTTGCAAAACGAATATAAGGTCTGCATACCATGGAGAGTTAAGAAATACCTCTCTCACACTTGGAGTCGCCATCTCACCCTGTTCATCTGCTGCAGCTAAAAAATTAATGTCAAGAGCATGGAAATTTGATTCAGCCATTAATTTTTCTAGGCCTTGACCCTTGATTAGTTTTGTAGGCTTAATCTCTATATCGTATTCTAAAATGACAACAATCCATTTTCCCCTTCTTCCATCAGGGTTGTCCTGGGTCAAAATGTCTTATACTACCGCATTCGAAACATAATATATGGTGTGGGAATGAATAATGTAGACTCTAAAGTATTTTATGACTTTTACCAAGGCAAAATCTTGTTTCTCCATTATCTTGTAATTCAGAGCAGCATCTCTTAACGCTTTACTAAAGAAATCTATGGGATGTTCATACCCTTCGTTGTTCTTTTGTAGTAAGACTGCTACTATAGTATGTTCGGAAGCGAAAGAAAAACGATAAAAATCCTTAGTAAAATCAGGATTGATTAAGACTGGGGCCTCTGTGAGTGCTCATTTGACTTGTTCAAAAGACTGTCTGGAATCAAAGTCCCATTTTATTTTCACATCCTTTTTCAACATATTTGTAATGTTTCTAAGAAGCTCGGCCAGATTGGGAATGAATCTTCGTAGAAAGTTTATTCTCCCGATGAAAGACTGTAGTTCTTTAAGGTTTCTTGGGTGTTTTAATTTTTGTATGGCCTCAATTCGGCTGGGGTCTATTTTGATTCCATTCTTGGAGATGATGTGTCCTAGCAATTTTCCTTCCTCTAGCCCGAAAAGGATTTTCTTAGGATTTAAAGAAATCCCAAACCTTCTACATTTCTCTAAGACTCGTCTGAGGTGTCGCAGGTGTTCGTCATCAGATCGGGAAAACACAGTTACATCATCTAAATAGACAACAATAAATTTATTCTTCCACGAAGGCGATATCCATCGCTCTCTGGAATGTGTCCCCTGTGTTCATCAGACCAAAAGGAATTTTCACATACATGAAAGTGCCCCATGGTGTGGTGAAGGCAGTTTTGTCTTAGTCATCCGGGTGAACTAGGACCTGATTATAATCTGAGAACCCGTCCAGTAGAGAAATTCGACTAGATCTGACCACCCTTTGCAGGATGTGGTCCATTTTGGGCAAGGGGTAATTGTCTTTCAGGGATACCTTATTCAGAATTAGGAAATCTATGCAGAGTCTGATTTCCCCAGATTTATTATGTGTAGGGACCAAATTAGAGACCCATTTGGAAAAACGCAACGGGACTATGATTTTGGCATCGTACATTTTTTTGATTTCCTTTTCTATCAGAGGGAGCAACTTGGGATTTATCCTCCTAAGTTTCTGTCTGAACGGTTTTTGGTCTTCCTTTATTGGAATCCTGTGTTGTACGATGCTGGTATCATAAGCTTTCAAATCTTCATAACCCCAGGCAAAGACATCCGAATATTCTTTGAATAGGTCAATCTATTTGAGTTTTTGCTCTGGAGGTAAAGACTTAGAAAGTTTGACTATCCTAGGTTTCTCTTCGGTCCCTATATTACAATCTTCTACCTCTTGTCCATGTGCTTCAATTTTGGGTTTTTTGGCTACATCATTAAAATCAAACAAGTCCTCTAAAGGAACTAAACCCCTAGGCAAGACGTTGCTTTTCAAATGTAAAACATCGACATCCATTTCATCATCGCCTAATTCTCCTAAATCTATGCTATTTACACTATCAATTTCAAAATCAAATCTAGTTACATTTTCATCTTCGTTCTCTAAATCTATATTTGTACATTCAAAATCATTTTTACACTGCAAAAAGTCTTTGATTTGATCATCATTACCAAACACTTGCCAATACCTGATATTTTCAGGAACGGTTGGTCTACATTTCACCTCAACAATGTATGGGCAAGTCAGGTGGAAAGGAATCTTACATGTGGCCGCTGACATGGCCAATCCATCTGCCAAAATGTTTTTCCCCCTTGGCATTACCTGCAAGCCAACTTCAGTGAAACATCTAAGGGCATCGAGAACAACATTCCTATAAGCTCTAAGATGTGGGTGTTTGGTAGCGTACTCACCTTTGATTTGCTTTATTATCAACTCAAAGTCACCTCTTACCATAATCTGTTTAGAACCAACTCTTTTCAAAAGCTTCAGACCGAGCATCAAGGCTTCATACTCAGCAATATTGTTAGTGCATTGGAAATTTAACTTGTAAGAATGGTTTTCTGAATACCTTTTTCTGTGATTATGCAGCCAGACTCCTGCTCCATCCCCTTCTTTGCTCACTGCTCCATCAAAATCCATGCTCCAGAAATCTGTCGGTAATTCCTCAGCTATCACGTTTTTCATCCTTGCTACCTCAATGGTTTCCTGGCCTTCATCTTGACTAGATGTATCTTCTGCCAGTTGAGTATCTTGTTCTCCCATGTCACCATCATTGTACAAGATAAAAGAATCCAGGTTGGAATGCACAGAGTAGAGGGGATAGTTGTGCAGTTTTTCTTGGCTACTGACCATGTATTTCATCAACGTTTCTCTGTATAGCCTTCTTTGTTGCCCGAAAATTAGGATAGTGGAATAACACATATCTAGCTGCAGGGTTCCTCTCAACTTATCCCCCCAAGACCGGGATAGAAACAATCCATACTTCGGGGGAATTTCTGCAACTACCACATCCATGACCATGCTCTTCGCAGGAATATGAATGAAGGTGATGCATAGGTCCTTGATCAAACCAATACATCTAACTTTATTGGAGTCGAATGAGTGTAAATCCTTGTAAGGTCTGGTGACCTCCAGTCCCAGTTTCTCCATCACTGCTTTAGGCATCAGATTTTGGGAAGCACCCGAATCCAACATAGAGTTATGCAATATTAGGTCATGTATGTTTAGACTGATGTAAAAAGGAGCGACATCACCAGTATCCTCTCGACCATCTACTTCAGGTCCGAACAGAAGTTCGGGTTGATCATCAGTAAGGTTCACAGTGTCTAAATTATTTGTTGATCCAATGGTTAAGGCCTTTGTGCCTATGTCAGGTTCAATGGTCAGTGCTTTAATCACCTGTGAATGATAAACGTATTTGTTCATTAACTCAGAAAGTGGGATGGGAATTTTTACTTTGGCCAATTCCACCTCAATACTGAAAGGTGTAGGAGCTCTTCCTTGTGTTGATGGGTGAAATTGACCGAACCTCAACTGGGAGAGTGGAACCGGTCCGAGGTTGTCTAAATAACCCAAGCTGTTTGGAATGGACCACCCTGACGAGTTTAACGGCTCTGTTGGCCGCTCTAAGGTCTCCTATGAAAACCAAAGAGAGAATTGATCTGAGCTAAGTAATCTAACTAAAGTAAATAAAATAAACTAAACTATAACTAAATACAAGAAACTAACTAAAATAAAGGAAACTAGAAACTAATAAAGCAAACTAAACTAACTACACTAATCTAACTATAAACTACTAACTATTATATATATACAAGATACTAATTATGATTATAATAACTCAAATCAACTATCTAATTAGCAGCTGCGTTATTTCTTATTCACAAATGTACACTATAAACAATCTACAGATTTGATTAAAACCTGCAAAACTCATGTATATACTTCCCTAAGAAGGCCAAGAATCACTTTTTTTATTTTTATATTTATGAAAAGGAAATAAAAACTACTGAAATTAAACAATCTAATATAATTAATGAAATTAAACAATCTAATATAAATCTAATTAAGATTATATCTAAATTAAACTACTTAATCGAAACAGTAAACAAGTTACTAATTGACCTGGAAACACTCCAAGTCTGCCCTATGTATGATTGCTTCTAAGCTAGTTGGAGGAAGTAATTCACACCATTTAGTCCTTAAGCTTCTCGTAAACGATCAACTATGTTGCTTCTTGAAGTATGTTACAGGACAAACAAGACATAAAAGAAAATCATAACAATCTTCTGATGATAAATCTCTGCAATAAGGGAAACCTATTATGCAAGGACTTATATATAATAATTCAATCTATGAAAAAGATAAAGCTATCATTCACAAAATGAATCAACATCTGTTATGTATTTTATCTATTTGGAAGAGACAGGATATGGACAACAGTAATAAAATTATATCATTTGCATTCGATTTAGATAGCAAAGTAGTCGTAAACCATAAGCAAAGTGATATACAAAACTTGAAACAAAGTGTTGATATATTGAAAAGAAAAAGCTATGACAAAACATCAATTCTGCTCCAGTTTGTATCAGAATTACATATCCTTGTTCTCCCACAACTGAGGATGTCATTATTACAAAAATCATAAGTATATATAGGCCTCTTCACAAGGTAAAACTTCCTTGTGGATAATATCAAATAAGTTTACATATCCTGGGAGATATCTCACAATCACCTAAACTAAGGAAATAAAAAGCAAGTAAAATCTGTAGATCATCCCCTAACTACTCATGATATCTATTGCCAATTCGAATTTGCCTGCAATAGAACACAAAGATCAAATTAGAAGGATATTTTATTAAGAAAACAATAAAAAAAAATTGACTCTACAGACTTAGCTACAGAATCATCTGATTTTGTAGCTAGTCCAAAATAGCAAACAGGACTAGATATCAATCAAATAAAATATTAAAAGAAATCAAATCCAATTTAATTCTCATCAAAATGAATTACTAATAGTTCAAGCAAATTCATCATTCAAATTGAAAAATAATACAATCGGGACAGGGTAAGAATGCTCTGTTTTTCAGTTATCACAAGATCGGGCCAAATAATAATCATATTGTTTCGTATCCAAATGAAATTACAAGCCAACCGTATGATGTAATCCAAAATAGATATGATAATAATCGATCCTTATCACAATCGGTTGGTTACAGTTGTGTGAAATTCATATCGTTTTATTCAATTGTCAAAATGGACAAGCTGTTGCAATTACGGAACATATCCATTAAAATTTGTTATAGAATACGGTTGTTGAGTATCGCATGGTAAACAGACATGAAAAAAACAATTATCATAACCATCGTTTACTCATTATAGTCATAGAAATAAATCGATATCGTTCAAATAAATGCAAAGATAGGTAAATCGTTTTAGAATGGAATCAGACTAAATGAGTAACAATCAAATGCATTTCGTTATTGATCACCACACAGTCAACCGACAAGGTCTTGACAGAGTCAACAGAATCCATAATATAAACTGGGAAAATAACTGAAACGAATATGGCCGAGTTTAATTATAGACACAAATCGTAAGACTGGATACGATCAATTTCATTCCTCAAATCGAAATCAAACGATATATTTGTTACAATCGAATGCAGTTCAAATCGTAACAGCCACTATTCATATCGATTCAAAATTTGATTATGTAACAAATGATATACGAACTGGTCCGAACATAGAATATACAATCACAACAGCCAACCAATTTGCTCATCATATCGCAGAGGATATAACCAAATCGAACTGAGATATTGACTGTGTTCCAAAAATAGAAAAGATATCAACAATCTTTAATAATATAATATTCAAATCAAATCATGATCAATCAAGTTAAATCTAATCAAAACCAATCAAAACTTATATATAACAAATGCATGACAGAGCAGGTCAACAATGTATACAGAGTTTATGATTATGCCATATAAACGGGTGAAAGTTATACCAGCGAGATTGCTGAGGCTATGCCAATTTGGAATTGACGATTGTCGTGGATGACTCAACATTCTTGAACAAAATTGAACCAGTTGTGCATTGCTTCTTGTCAGAGGGTTCCAACTTTGCGTTACAATCAGTGACCTTTGCCACTTGGTTTTCCAAATCATGGATTCTAGATTGCAACATTGGCACATCCAAGTAGTATCTCTCCAACCATAACCCACACTGATCGCAAGGTGGAACAGCAGGTTGAGCAGTCGAGGGTTTCAATGATTCACCGAGGGTTCCTCGAGGTAGTTCAATACCAGGAAAATTAGGATCATCCCACAGACAGGGTGGTAAATTCTTGACAAAGTCGTGAGGAGGTTTGTCACACAAGCCTTCCGAGTAAGGATACTCATCGGTGAGAAAACGCTCAATCTCTGAATCAGAGTCTTCGCTAACCACGATAGGTTCTGATTTGGCAGGGGGTTTAGGCTTATTTCTCGCCATGCAAGATATTAACCTAGAATTTTTATTTCCTTTAGAATTAGCACCAGTCTGAGCTTTAGTCTTTTTGGTTGCGGGTTTAGCAATTTCAACCTGTTTAGTCACAGCCATAGGCAAATTCGCAGGTGGGTCGAGTAGAGGTTTGGGTAGCAAAACGCTATAAATCACAGGGGGAAAAGGCTTGGCTCTGGCTATCATAGGTTTATCAACCTGTGGAGGGTTTGATTCTTCAAATCAATTATGACTGAGAAAATCAGCCCAACAATCACGATGTAACCCTAACTCGTAAACCATAATCATTTTAATCAACCCCAAATGGAAGAGGTTGGTGTCGGCTTGGCTACGCTTGTACCTTTTAGCCATCTTGAACAAACTTCTATGCAGGTAGTGGGGCATACTAAGTTCAAAACCCATAAAAAACATCAATAGACGAAGGTGAAACAAGAAAATGAACCCGTACCTGCCCTCACAAGTAATGAATTTCTTGATTGTCATTAGGAGATTATACCAGCGTGGTTTCAACATTTTTGCAGGCAATCCTTTGTTGCAAGAGTTCACCGTTCGAGACTGGACTAACAATGTCCATGGGACATCATCTACCTTGCAACTTTTGGACCACTTCTGTCCCGTAACAGGCAGGCTGGTTCCGAGCTAAGAAACTGTTCATTAATTTCAAGTTTAACATCTCCAGCTTTGGCTTGGCAGCCATCGAATGATAATGCAAATTGTCGAGCCACGATAGGATTTATAAATGGGAGCCACCCAAACTTTTCCAGGTCGCTATGAGCGCCATCAAACATCAGCAACGCTTGGCACCCGTTGGGCTCGGCCCTTATGATAGGAGCCATGGATTCTATTCATGATAGGGTTTGGTTTTAACCATACAACATGTAGGAGTAAAAATGATAGGGCTTAACAGCTGCAGGTGCTTCAAAGGGGTGTGAATCAATGTAATGCATGCGAAGGTGGTGGGATTACCACCGCCATGTAGTGCATTAATGGTTGGGTACAGCGCTTTCCCATTAGCAATCATAATGTTTAAAACATATTAATCGGCCAACCAACATCAGTGTGTAACCACATCAACGTGCCATCAATCAAACGTAAAACAAACACCATATGTTAAATTCATGCACCAAGTGTATAGTTTGATCCAACATGACATCCAAAGGTTTTACCAACGCGACAAGTGTAACTCAAATATGAAAACAAATTGATATATGACCCATGCGCTTTTTAGCATAATCAAAGTGTAAAAACATTGCAACCAATGACCTTATGAAATCGATAAGTTAAGAGCTCAAAACAATAAGAATCATACCATATATAAAACCAAAATCAACCATGACCCTTATGAAATCAAACATAACTCATAACTTAACATTTTCAATACTTTACCAAAGAAATCAAGTTGCGCAATCAAAGTGAATGGATATAGTTTGAAAGTCATTCATAGTCATACAATAATCCAATGGTAAAGTGTCTTTCAGAAAATCAATAAAAGACTACGATAGTCCAAACAACAATGGAGGAGTTTTCACACTTTCAGTTGTGAAAACTGAAACGAAATCAAATTGCAATTGTCGCAAGAAATGAAACAAATGTCTAGTTGCAAAATGCGACGATGACTTGTCGATTAGAAGACAATTAGGTGTAGGCAGCTTTTTTGAGGGAAATTTAAAAAAAAAATATTGGCTGCCAACAATGGCGACACACTGGGTGAAGCAGTTATCTCTGTCAAAAGAAATGAATTCAGATCAGGACATCAAAGACAAATGTCAACTCAAAAACAACAACCAGAAAATCGTACCCACATCAATATTTACCATCTTTTCCAGCTATGTTTTAAAAGATGCAAACCAATAACAGTCTTAAAGATCAGCAAGTCATGATTTTTATGATAAAATCTTCAATACTGTTGGTATGGCCACTGCTGCCAGCAGGCGTCCATAGCCTCGACAGGGTTGCCATTTAACCCACTCAGACATCTTTATTCTGTCAAGAAGTTCTAGATTAGAATAAAGGACTTTTTAAAAGAGGTTTCGTATAATTTCACAGATTTTCATTTACCCGACATTGCTTCGCTACCAGCAGGCCTGTTCAGTACCCCGACGAAGTTGTCTTGGCGCCATGCTTGCATTTACCCACTGCCAGCGGACCTGTTCACCATCCCGACGGGTTTACAAACACTTCCCACAGCTCTTATTTTCATTTTTATTTTTATTTTCTTCTATTAATAGTTGAGCGGGGTGACGCTGAAAAATCTTGATATTTTCTCATATTTTTCAGACCTCATCAGAATTTTTAAACATTGTCCTTGATTCAGCTCCAGAAATGTTTTATTTCTAAAACAACTTAATACGACAGGGAGACATCCTTTTGAGTCATTCCTTTACGGAAAAGGGACAGCGTAAAAAGAAAAAGATGATCATGACAAACTTCACATAGAGATCGAAATTAGTAAACTTCTTTCAAACAACAAAATTTTCCAACATTATTTTCAAACATATCACTGATGTTCGTACAACTTTTCAGAAGTTATTTCAGTGAAGAGATTTTCCCATGGTCTATGTCTGAATGGCTCAGTGTACAAGCATGCATATGTTTCAAAACACACTAAATTGATCAATCAAATCAAAATCAAAAGAAAATAAAAACAAACGGAAATATTTACATAATATACAAGAATCAAAATCAGGAAAAATATCTTTTCAAGGCTTGGTCATTCACCGGATAGGTGTCAAACTGTCCTTCAAGATTCTGCAAACGAAAAGAACTAGGACCCAACTTTTCAGCAATCAAAAATGGCCCAAGCCACAAATTTTGAAACTTAGAGTGTTCACCCTTTCCTTCGTGTGGTTTGTCCCACTTTAAGACGAGATCACCAACTTCAAAATTTCTATCAGAAGCAGAATTAGAATCGAACCAGCTTTTAACCAATTGTTGATGTTGATCTAGTTTACGCTTGTCTTGGGTTTTTACTTCTTCTAACTTCATCAGAGCGTTAATACGAATTTCCAAAGGGGGACATTCTTCTTCCTGAACCTTTTGTGACAATTGGAGTGAAGGAAGAAGAATATGAGGATGCAAAATGGCTTCTCTTCCATAAACGAGAAAAAAGGGGGAATTACCTATAGCAGCTTTGGGTGTAACTCTATCAGCCCACAGTGCATTCAGCAGTGAGTTGTGCCAGTTCTTGTGATTTTCAGCCACGGTTCTCTTGATAATCTTGATCAAGTTCTTGTTTGCTGATTCTGCTAAGTCGTTACCCTGTGGGTAGTAACTCGCAGAATACTTAAGCTTTGTTCCTTTTTCTAAGGCGAACTCACTCATCTCAAGAGAGGAAAAGTATGAAGCGTTATCAAAGACTAGACAATCAGGGATACCAAAACGAGTGATGATATTCGAATTCAGAAAGGCGATCACTTGACTTGTGTTAAAAATTCTTAGCGTGTCAGCTTCAGACCATCGAGTAAAGTAATCAGTGGTTGTCATAATGTATTTGTGATGTTGTGAGGATAGAGGGTTAATAGGACCAATGATATCAAGGCCCCATTGCTGGAAAGGAGAATCAACTATAACGGGTTGCAAAGGGAAAGCTGATTTTTGCAATCGCCCTGACGCTTTCTGACAAATGATACATTTACGGCACAAGGTGTTGGTGTCTCTAAAAAGTGTTGGCCAGTAATAACTGGCTCTTAAGACTTTATGAGCAGTGGTATCACCACCGAAGTGATCACCAGCTTCTTCTGCATGCAACTCAAGCAAGACTCTTTCTGCTTCGTCTTTTTTAAGACAACGCATCAGTATGCCATCAAAATTCTGACGAAACAGTATACCGTTAACTAGATGAAAGGAGGCAGACTTTAGTCTCAATGCTCTTCTCTTGGCAGGGTCAAGGTGACGGGGTGCTGATCCATGTTGAAGATAGTGTCTAATATCGTCATACCAAGGACTTACGAGGTTTTGTGTACAACAAATCAAACTATGATCGTGGTGTTCTAGGTGTGACGTGTCACTGTCTTCTTGTTGTTTAGTTTCCGAATCAATTACCAACTTACACAAACCTTGGCCTCTCACTATCTGAGCTGGAGTGATTTCTAAGTCATACTCCTGCAAGGAGGTGACCCAGTTTTCTCTTTTCTCTCCTAACTCTTTTTTCACTAACAAGTTCCTAACGGCAGGGTAGGGGACAATGACCTTGGTCCTTGACTTCAAAAGATAAGACCAGAAATTCTTAACTACCTTGAAGACAGCGTAGGCTTGCCGATCGACTGCCGGGTAGTTAAGTTCAACGCCTTTGAAAGCAGAGCTCATAAAGGCGATGGGTACTTCGTTGTTGTCGGCATTCTTCTGAGTTAGAACCGCAACGTAGGAATGATCAGAGGAAAAAGAATAAAGTGTAAAGTCTTGAGAGAAATCGGGGCTCATGAGAGACGGAGCATCAATTATAGCCTTCTTTATATCATTAAAAGCTTGGTTTTCAGTGGGTCCCCAGTGATATTGGGAGTCCTTCTTAATTAGGTTCTGGAGAGGTCTGACCATTTTGGAGAAACTGGGGACAAATCTTCTCACGAAATTAATCTGGCCTAGGAAGGACTACATGGATTTCTTGGAGGTAGGTGGGGGAAGTTTAGCGATGACTTGGGTCCTCTCGGGGTCAATAATCATTCCATCACTAGACACAATGAATCCTAGTAGTTTACCCTGTTCCACTGCAAAGATGGATTTCTTGGGGTTCAAGGAGATGCCGAATTTATGACATCGTAGTAGAACGGTTCGTAGGTGAGCTATATGATCGTCTTTATTTTTAGAATAAACGGTCACATCATCTAGGTAGACTACCACGGAGTGATTGATCAAGCCTCGGAAAGCAATATCCATTGCTCTCTGAAAGGTAGCACTAGCATTAATCAATCCAAAAGGCATTTTGCGATAATCATAAGTGCCCCACGGGGTACGGAAGGTAGTTTTTAACTGGTCTGACGGAGAAATTAAGACTTGGTTATATCCATAGAAACCATCCAATAAGGATAGCCTCTCGAAACCAGATACTTGTTGAAGTATCTGTTCCATAGGAGGGACGGGATAATTATCTTTATCAGACGCTTTGTTGAGGTTCTGGAAATCGACACAAAGCCAAATTTCCCCATTTTTCTTCTGCACTGGGATGAGGTTGGATACCCATTGAGTGTGTCTAACAGGAAAAATTATTTTATCACCTAGGAGTTTATTCAATTCTTTTTGTACGGTCGGTTCTAGCTTGGGATGCATTTTTCTCAGTTTCTGTTGGAAAGGCAAGGTTTGAGGCTTCATTGGGATGACATGCTGTATAATATTAGGATCGAATGTCTTAAGATCATCGTAAGTCCAAGCAAAGACATCCTTGAATTCTTTAAACAATTTAACAAAAGCATCTTTTTCTTGACTAGAACATCCCAAGCCTAAGTTGATACACTGAGGGTTTTCACTAGTTCCTAAATTGACTTTTTTGTAAGACAATGAGGAACTGTTGGTTTTGCAATTGACCGTTTTTTTAAATTTATCTTCAAAATCATAAAACTTTTCTAATCGAGCAACAGATTTGGGTAAGGAATTTACCATGTCTGATAGAGCTTCAGGAGATTTCGGTTTAGGTATTACCATAAAGTCATGCAAATTGTCATCATGCGTTTGTTCATCTATCACAACGTCTTGGAAGGTTTCTTCCATGTGCAGAAATTTAATGATCTGTTGATCATCGTCAAATACTCTCCAGTTCGTGATATTGTCTGGAACAGATGGTCAAAACAATAGCTCCATGGAGAATGTGTTTGGGGATAAGCCTTATGCTGGATCAATAATGATGCAGCCTGCACCAGCTCCTTCTTTCGACTTGGAACCATCGAAATATAAAGACCAAATTTGATTTTCATCGGGCTCACAGGATTGTTGGATAGAAGCTATTGGTTGCGTACATGCTAAGATCTTGGACTGCTGTTCTGGATTGTTGATAGGTGAAATTTCAGCCATGAAATTTCCAAAGTAGGTGTCCATCCCTTGGACTTCAGATGAATCATCCAGAGATGTATATGGTTCATTGGGGTCATTCAAGTCTGTTACCATGAACTTGAGGTAACGCTCACGATTCACCCTGATTTTGTTGGGCTTGCCATTTTCTGGAAGCCATAAATGAGACCAGTGTGTTGCAAAGTAACCATGTAGCTGCTCCGACCAGTCCCTACTCAAAAACATACCATACACTTATGGGATATCCACCACAATTATATCAATAACTTGATGAACCTTAGGGTTAGATGATAATATAATCAATACATTTTTTAGCTCACCCATAACTTTAACATCTGTTCGATCAAGTTGTATGATTTTCAAAGAAGATGGTTCAACTTCTGCGTTAATCTTTTGGCAGACTGACCAGGGCATCACATTTGACAAGGCTCCTGAGTCAACCATACAGTTCTGCACATTTCTGTTGAATATTTCGAAAGTTAAAAGAAAAGGAGGTACATTCTTGCGAGTACTTAGAGTTGTAGCTTGTGGTTTCTTACTCGCATTCTCTAAGACTACTTTATCTGAATTATTTACACTATTTACATTGTTATTTACATTATTT
>ML784007.1:180978-193136 GCA_009831015.1 Picea engelmannii
GTGATCTTGGCATTCTCTCCATCAAACCTAGGCAGATTATCAATGTAATTGACAGGGAGGTCATGGAGAATAGGAGGCAACTCTAGAGGCTTGTATCTGTCTGGGACTTTCGCAAGCACAGGAGATGAAACCAGAGGTGTACAGCCATCTAGAGATTTTACAAGAGCAGGAGATAAAGCAGGAGGATTATAAACATCCAGAGATTCAGCAGGAGTAGGAGACAAAGCAGGAGGCTTATGTCTCACTATGGTTTCTACAGGTGCATCTGGGATGTGCACAGGTGTATCAGCATGTACATAATCTACAGTTGTGGGTATGATCTCTTGAGACTCATCAATTGACTGATGGTCAAAATACTCTTCATCAATATACTACTGACCAGGCCTAGAAAAAGACAAGACATGATTGCAGATAAAACCAAATATGTCTTGAATGTAATTTGAGCTTGAATACCTGGTCTTTCTTGGCTGCTTGGTCATGCTTCAGGTTCTTCCTCCAGTGGAGTCTTCGAGCTGGCACTGTCTGGAGCTGTTTGGAGTCACCAGGTGAATGATCTCAGCCTTCTTGTGTCTGGTCACTATCCACCATCAGTGATCAGAGCTGGATCTTGAAGTGTATTATTGGGAAGAGTTCCCCAGTGGAGTCGCCATTTATGTTATCACTCTGTAAATTTCCTAGAGGTTGAAAAGAGGAAATACACAAAGGTAACCTTAACCAACCGCTTTTAAAGCTGGGATCTAGCCCTCCAAGACTCAAAGAGGGATCTCTCTATATGATGTATCTTTGTTTGAAAATGATATTAGGCTAGGTAATGAGAACAGTGGGTTTTATAGCAAAAAGAGTTTATAAATTGGTTGAGACAAACTGCACATCCATTGGGCTATGGGGTCTGTATTTAATCAAATCTGAGAGACAACCAGAAATGCCAAAGAAATCCTTCACAGGGTGAGATAACACACTCACTGGATCTTTTGCAGCTTAAATGATGAATGGAAGAACAGATGAGGGAAATATCTCCAACCAACAAACACTTAAGAATCTCTTAATTGAAGATATTTTAGAAGATGAACACTGAAATATTTAGAATCGGAACCAGGGTATCGGAGATAAATCCTGAGACATAACGCTATTCATAAATATTAGATTCAAAAAAACAAGATGGTCACAAAGAAAGAAAACATTTACTGAGAAATCACATCATCAGTAAACATGCACAAGAATCCTGTAAAGAGCCTCTTTCATTAATGGCAGATCTATTCAAAAATGTTACAGCTCAGTAGCCTCCAGGGCGTGAAGATACAACCCTTTTACATTAAAATCATCCCAATAAATAGTATAGGTCTCCTCCACAAGTTCCGAGAGTCGGTTCAACCGTCTCGGCCGAAAATAGCCACCACTCCCATCAAATTCGGAGTTTTCTGTTATGAGAAATGGACCGTTTTTCTGCGAAACAGGGGTCTGTTCAGACGTGATTCTCTCTTCAAATATGACACCTGGGAGAAAACTGAAAGAGGTTATTGTATATGGGAATGTGCTGGACAAAAACCCCCTTCGGTTTCTCAAAATTCATCTCCAGCTGGTCGTGGCAGCTCCTACAAAATCGGGACTGAAACGGAAAATGGAAAATCTGTAAAAATAGGCCTCGAATATGCCTTCGACCTGCTCTGCTCGTAACTCCGTTGAAAAAACCGAAAAACGGGTTTTGTTCCTCATCCTGTGTTGACAAAAAACCTCTCTCATATTTTTAAAATTCGTCTTCGTTTGCTCAGGATCTCCGTCGGAAGAAGACATGGTGAAAATGGGCAAAAATGGTGAAAACATGCAAAAGTGGTTTTTGGCGGGAAAAATCTCGGACCCCCCCCCCTCGTTAAACGTAGAATGCCTGGGGGGGTCCGAGATTAAACCAGGGCGGTTGATTTCCATGATTAAATCTGGGCCCTTTAAATTAACATGGGGATTTAATTATGATATCGGACCCCCCTTCGTTAAATTCCAGAAGGTGGGGGGGGCTCCGAAATTAATGTGACGCGTAGATAATTTTCGAGGTATAGTAGATGGGGGGCGGGGTATGGGAAAATGCACGGGAGTTTAGGTGGGGAATAGGGGGAGTGGGTAGTGGAGGTAGGTGGGGTGACGTAGGCAGATGGGACGTGGGGTAGGTGGGGTAGAGGGTAAGTGAGGTTAAGTGGACGTGGAGGAGGGGATGTAATGTGAGGGATGAGTGAGGTGCGTGGTGAGTGGGAGGGGGTGTAGAGTTAGGACTTAGGATTAAGTTTTGTTCTTTTTAATTTTTATTTATTTTTTAATATTTTTATAACATTTTTCATATGTTACGTTTAATTCTATATTTTTTTTATTTGTTTTGATTTTATATATTTTGTTTTATTTTATATGTTTTGTATTTATTAAAACTGTTTTATTATATTATATTTTTTAATTTTTAATGTTTTTTATTGTTTTTTAAATGTTTTTTAAATTTTTTGTAATTATTTAATAGTTTTATTTAATTAAACTGATCTTAGTTACTAACTAATTGCTAACTTAGTTTCTTAACTAACTTAATAATTAATTAATTAACAATTAATTAATAATTAATCAATTATTAAATAGTTATTATTAATCAAATTAAACCTAGACAAACATTATTACTAATATTTTGTTTATCCTAAGTCCATTTATGCAGGGATGGAAGGCGGGATAATGGAGGCTGACAAAGGACAAGGGGGAGAGGATGCAGCGGATGAAGGATGCAGCAGGGTGATGGAGGATTGAGCGACAAGAATGGAGGGATGAAAGCAGAATCACCTGAGCCATGCTTCGTCAGCGAAAACATATGCCTGAGATAGATATATATTAGTCAGAAGACTGATTCCCATAATTTATGGGGTGATAACATCAACCAATGACCTTATGAAATCGATAAGTTAAGAGCTCAAAACAATAAGAATCATATCATATATAAAACCAAAATCAACCATGACCCTTATGAAATCAAACATAACTCATAACTTAACATTTTCAATACTTTACCAAAGAAATCAAGTTGCGCAATCAAAGTGAATGGATATAGTTTGAAAGTCATTCGTAGTCATACAATAATCCAATAGTAAAGTGTCTTTCAGAAAATCAATAAAAGACTACGACAGTCCAAACAACAATGGAGGATTTTTCACACTTTCAGTTGTGAAAACTGAAACGAAATCAAATTGCAATTGTCGCAAGAAATGAAACAAATGTTTAGTTGCAAAATGCGACGATGACTTGTCGATTAGAAGACAATTAGGTGTAGGCAGCTTTTTTTAGGGCAATTTAAAAAAAATATTATTGGCTGCCAACACCTTGGCTCATCAATTCTGGTTTGTCCACCACACTCTTCTGGACAGAAGTACTAGGTGGATCAATAGGTGAAACCTCGGGCTGTGACAATCTTTTCAGAATAGTAAGGTTTTTCTTCGCAGGAACTTCAACAATACTCTTCTCAGGAATATTCTCGACAGATGGCTCAGAGTCCTTCTTGGTTTCAACTACCTTCTTTGTTTCAATCGTCTTTTTTGGGGAACTCCCTTCTGTCTTTTTACTCCACAGATTATACTGTCGGTGTACCTCCAAAATGGCATTTTTGAATGCCTATTGTTCTACATCTTCAGCTTCTTCACTTACTTTTGTTTGATTGAGAAGAAAAATTTCTTGCTCTTCTTGGGTAAGGAAAATAGCTTCATTATCGTGAATGCCCATGAGATTTATGTGAGTGTCCTCCAGTTCTTCGATTACTTCCTCCCATTCATTAGCATAATTTTCTTGTAGGGGAGATCTGATCTATTGATTCGGACCTCTCTTCTCTCTTTGATCCCTAGGATCTCTCTATCTGATTTGAGGAGGGTTTCTCCTGAAGTTTGGATTCTGAACCTAAGGGGCTGGTGGGTTTTCTCTTGGAGGATTTCTGTCTGACACAGTAAGTCTTTCCATCATTCTTTCCATTTCTCTGGCCAAAGAATCCAATTTGGAATATGAGGTTGATGTAGAAGGTTCTTCTTTAATTGTGACTCTCCTCTCTGACCTCTGACGTACCCTTTTTGCCAACAAATTGGCCTCCACACTTATAGCACTCTTCTGCATGTCTTCCAGGGTGGTAGAATTTATTTCCCTTAGTTGGTATGACATGTCAGCATCAAAGCCATCAGGGAATGTTATCAAGGCCAAACCCTGTGGAGGTTTGATTTCAACTGGGATTGCATTGTACAGGTTATTGAAATGAGTGCAGTAATCTTGCACTGCCTCACCTTGATTTCTTCTGATATTTTCGTATTCTGACAGAATTTGTAGAGGGTTTTTCTTTACCTCCCATCTGTCTAGAAAACTCCTTTGGAATGCGGTAAGGTCAAGGACTAAGGCGACACGCAACCCTTTGTACCATTTTTTAGCGTCACCTGTCAAACTTTGAGCAAACAATCTCATCTGAATGTCAGCTTCGTCAACTTCATGCAGATCATAATAATCATTCATTTTATCAACGTGTTGTTGTGCACTCAAAGGTCCTGTTTCATCAAACTGTGGAAGTCTAGTTTGATAGTCTTGGGGCATGGCATGAAGAGGTGGAGTCAAAACCAAGGGAGCATATCAAGCTACCATGATCTATGGAGGAGGTGGGATAACAAGCTGGATGATCGGCGAGGTTGTGGTTGAGGACGAGGACGGGGAGGGGCTAGATAGCACCGAGTGAGTGGTTTGTGGTTTAGCAGTGGGAGACAGGACTTCAGGGGTTCGGGGTTGCAAAATGGTTGGGTCGAAAATGAGTTCAGTCACAAAACTATCGAGCCGTGTTCTAACCAGACTTTGTTGGGAAAAGGTGTTAGAATCAGGGCTTTGAAAGGTAATGGATTCCCCTGAAAAGGAAAGGGACTTGTGCAAGGGAGTATGACTCACTAAGCCTTCAACTATGGTCTTTTTCCTAAGAAATTGTTCTGGGTTATCTGTCACTATCGTAGGTTCTGGGTCTCGATGAGATCGAGTATAGACTTTATTAGGAGCCAGATTTCTTTTTGATTTTTTATATATATACTTTTTACTTTTGTGAGTCCGAAAATAATATGTACAAATCTAATCAACCTCTAAACATTACTTTCTTCTCAAATTTGCAATCTTTCAGGAACAGACTTTCTTTTAGGGAAAGAAAACATGAGGTTATAAATTTTAAATGTTGTCCCCAGTGGAGTTGCCACTATGTTAGCACTTGGTAAAATTCCTAGAGGTTGACAGCAGAAAAAATCTACTAAGGTAACTTTATCCAACCACTTTTGAAGCTAGGATCTAGCCCTTCCAACTTTAGAGAGGGATCTCTCTATTAGATTTAGCTATGTTTCAAATTTCAAATATTAGGCTAGGTAAATAAATAGGTCATTTTTCATTGTCAAAGTGTTTTTTCAAATTGGTTGAGACAGTCTACACATCCATTGGGCTATGGGGTCTGTGTTTTAATAAAATATGAAATACAAAACAGAAACGTAAAGGGAAAAACTTTCACAGGGAAAGATAATATAATCACTGGATATTTTAGTAGCTTAAATGATGTACAGAAGAAAAGATGAGAAAGATAATTTCAACAAAGAAGCAGTTAAGAATTTCTTTATTGAAAAAACCAGAAGATAAACACTAAAATATTTCGAGTCAGAAACAGGGTATACAAGATAAATCCTGCAACATTCATTACTCTTAAAGATTAGATTCAGAAAACAAAATGATGACAAAGCGAGAATAACATTCAACTTAGAGAGAAAACATCACCAATGAATACACGCAAGAATCCTGTAAAAGTGCCTCCTTTTTATTAATGGAAGATCTCTTCAAAAATATTACAGTCTGATAGCGTAAGGGTGTGAAGATCAACAAACCTCAATACTTTGAAAGGTGAATTATATATAACTCAAATTACAAAGATCCTGTCATTAATGACCAAGATGTGCTAAATCTATTTTTAGCCTAACTAACTTAACAAAATTCCTAAATCTAGGAATTGCTTGATGATGTGGTGTAACTGCACGTTGATTTCTGGGTGGGCCATTGATGAAGCTTCTACATGACTTCATCTGACTGGACAGTTGACTAGACCGGGATAGCTCATCTACTAATCGATCAGATCACAGAGCTCCTCCCATCTGAGATGAATGGGCACGTTGACTTTGATCAGTCTTCGATACACTTCATCCATTTCTGTATACTTGGCGAATGTAGGCTTGGTGAGGAATATGTATCGAATCTCGTGTTGGATACTGATGTCCCACTGAAGGGCATCCAAGAATGCCTTACCGGTGATTCTCCCTTGAATGCCTACAAACTTTGAACTATCATTAGCCACTTCAGCTAATATCTTCTTGCAGTCTGGGAGTGTCATCAATTTATCATTGATTACTTTCAGACCAGGAAGACCTTTCTTCTAGAGAGCTTCAATCTTACTGAAGAATTTATGTACTCCTAGGTCCATGGCCTGAACCTTTTCTTCCAACTGAAGCATTAATCCTCTCTTAGTCAAAACTCTTTTGACCTCAAGGATGGTATCTGTTCTGTCTTCAATCTTCAGTTCTTCCAGCTCTTCCCTGGTCTTAGAATTGAGGAACTTGATGATCTCATTTGCCTGTGCAGGCATGTCTCCCAATTCTACTCTGATCTTTTCAATGACTTGTTTGCTTCTCAGCACCAACTCATTCTGCTCAACCATAATTTGGATTATGGGCCATATCTCGTTTGTGGACTTAGTGATGTATGTCCATACATTCTCTTTAACCTCAGCCAAAGTCTTCCCTGCCACTGTTTTCTTCCGGAGCTATTGTAGCTCCTGCTTGAGCTGCTCTGTCACCTGCTTTTCCTTGGAGAGGCTGGTCTAGAAGGAATTTTTGAGTTCCTGAAGGTTCTTAACTTCATTTTTAAGCCTGTTGATCTTTGTTTCCTGCAGGTTCATCTTTTCCATGGACTTAGCCAGGTCACTTGCCTTCTCCTGTGATGTCAATGGAGTCGTGGATGGGATTTCTGTCACTGACGTTGTGCTCGCTCCTGAAATTGGGATAGCACTCAATGGAACGACTTCCATTGGCTTCATTTTCTCTTTCTCTTTTAATAAATTTTCCATCTCACCCTCCATTTCTTTAAGCTATGCATTCTGCTCCATGAGCAACCTTAGCATCTCATCTTTCTCTCCTTCTTTCTCTGTTATCTCCTTTGCCTGTGAATCCTCTGTGGGTGGGAGTTTCAGTTGTTTTCTCAAGGAGGTTATGTCATCATTTTTCTTCTTTATCATTTCCTCCACTTCTTTGACATTCGAAGGATCATAACCGATCTTGAGGACCAGTTCCTCCAAAGTCTTGATCCTATTGTCCTTGGCAAAGGACGATATATTCTCCATCTTTAATTGTGTTTGAACATTGTTCAAGGACACCTGCAATTTCGACGCAGCAGTAGACGCATGTGCCAGAGTATATAAAACCATTTCCCCTGTCTGCTTATTTGATCGATCGGATGCACGTCCTTCGTCTGGAATTCGAAGGTGGCCCTTTTATAATCAGTTATCACCTTAAGGTCTGGTACCTGTTCCTGGAGGAAGTCCATGTGCATTCTGCCCTTTTCTGTGTCAAACACAGACAACAGCCTATGCTGCGTAGTCAACGTCTCTTTCCAGAATTGGGCGCAAGTACTATTGGTCAGGGTCTGGTTCTTTTTCTTTATCATCTCATACTTCTCGAAGATACTCAACTTCGGTCACCCCTTGCCTAGCTGGGTGGTCAATGGAGGATCTATAGATTTCTCCATCATTGCTGAGGTTATGGCCTTATGGAGGCTCGAACCGAAGGGTGGAATACCAACTTTGGTCATTGTGATAGACGGGGATTCTTTTTCCCCGGTCGGGCCAGGAGCTGCAGTAGTCTTAGGACTCTTGGTATGCAGCTAGAATTCCTCAGAAGATACCTCAATCACAGGTGGAGACAAATCTTGCCTCGGCCTTTCCTCTTTTGGGACTTGTGGCATGGTCATTGGTGACATAGTGGCAGGGGGACCTTTTTGTTCTACTTCTACCAATGTGTTGGGCTCCCACACTATTTGATTTGCAAACCTTTAAATTTTAGGCCTGGGCTCATGAATATATGGAATGTTTTTGTTCTTGACCCTCATCCCTAAGATGATCCCACAAGGATCATAATGCCATGGGAAGCTCATGGTGAACTTCATATCCCTCAGCATCCTATCCACTTCTTCCCCAGCGCCACGATTGTTGTAGATGAAGGAGCCAATCTATCCCTTGATTCTAAGCTACTGCTTTTTCTTCAATGACACAAAGTGGATATCATCGAAATTTATGATTTGCCTTTTATATTCTAAAGCAAAAATCCTGACAGACAGATATTTGGGCAGCTTATATGGTGTTAACTCACACCCGTATACTCTAATCTCTATGTAATCTTGATATAGATACCAATCCTCGGTCTTTGTGTTATCCGAGAGGTGCAGGATCCTATGAAATTCATCGTTTATCCGAGGCTCAGGCTTGACGCCTAACATACTTACCACAGGGTGGTAGAACTGGTCGATGAACTCCTTGAAACTGAAATCCGTGGAGTTATGCTTGAGCAAGGAGGTCCATGCTGTGACCGCCTGAGATTTACCATCTCCATCCATCTTCTACATGGTAAAGTCAAATTTATCCACCTGGAAGAAGACGAACAAGTATGCTAGTACCGATGAGTATATGAACATGCCTTATGTGCCAAAATTCATGAATTGTTCGTGAATATTGTCTGCCAAGAATGTGATGAAATCAAACTGGGTGGTGGGCTTTTCGTCGGTAGAGAAGATGGATAGAAAACCCAGAATGGGCTCGTCTACCCATTGATCAGAATAGTATCTAACAAAGCACAAAGGGATGAAATGACCTGGTTTCCCTTAGTGGAGAACATGGACGACGGATAAGGAGGATTTATGGAGGGGAATTGAGTGGATGGGTGAAGGAAAAGCTCGAATATTTGAGCTCTTTGGGGGAAGGTCATTTTCTGGTATAATTCTATGAGAATTTCCAGGTTGAAAGGAGATGCAGAGTCGGCTTGAGGGATTTGCATCATCTGGTCTATGGATTCGGGCGTGATGAGAAACAAGATTTCTCCGGATGAGGAGATGACAGCTCTTTGTTTAGGAATATAGTGGGCTTGACACTTAAGCATGAACTCGGAAAAATGGTGGATCTGGGGAAAGAGGTAGAGGGGTAAATTGGACTCCCAGAGTCCAATTTCATAACTCTGGTCCAGGAAAACTTCCCTGAGCCACGACTGGAGGTCTGAGAAATCAAAATCGCATTTGGTATCTGTGATTAATCAGTGTTTGTCAACCAATGGGATCTTTTCCAGGTCGACAAGAGGCGGGAGAAACAGATTCTCCTCTCCTTCTGCTTGTTTTGATTTTGGCGCCATTTCTGCAACAATACCTGTAATAAAACACAACGTTAGTGGGGGCGACTGACTGTGGATGAGGAAAATGGATTGTAATGGAGGAGTAAGTGGTGAATTTCTCTGGTGCGATGGATGAATAGCGAAAGTAAGGGGAATAACGGTAGTTTTATTTAAACGGGGGTCGGTTGGGCGCGGGAGACAAGTCAGTTGGATAACGGATAGGTTATCCAGTAATAAATGGCCAACACATCACTTGAGGATGAGATGGAGGGTGACGGTGGCTGAGGGATATGGATGGGTGACATGGAGGCTATCGATTGGAGGTAAAAATCATAATAAGGGGCTTGCCACGAGCGAATAGGGGGAAAGGACTGACAGCAGTTATGGGACATGACCAGTTTTGGAAAGATGGAGGGTGATGTCCAGTGGTGACGGAGGTCTGTCAGATAGCATATGGTGACGTGACTCGGGGAAATAGATTGACGCGACATATAACAAGGGACCCGCTAGAGGAAGAAAAACATTCCAGACCCCCCCCCCCTCAGTTAAAGGTAGATCAGTCAGGGGGGTCTGAAAAAAAATTAGAGCCATTGATCTGAGTGCTTGTTTCCCGGCTGCAGATATTTGCATGCCTTTTATCACTCATTCCAGACCCCCCCCGTCCATTAAAGGTAGAATGGATAGGGGGGTCCAGAATCCAATATTGACCGTTGATTTGAGTGCTCGATCTTGAGCCATCCAGATGAGTGCGAGTCTTATCATCGATTCCAGACCCCCCCGGTTAAAAGAAGAACGGTCGGGGGGTCCGGAATGCTCTTTCCACCGTAGATCTGGGTGCCACGTTTGGGACCATTGATATGTGCAAGGGGTTTGAGTGGGGGGCGGAAAACACATGCGCTAGGGAAAAAATTAGGATAAATTCTTTTTATGGGTTTTTTCCAAGGTTTTCCAAGTAGACACCACCATGGGGTTAGGCAAACGATCTTTTTAAGCATCTGAAAACATGGTGCAACACTTACATCAAATTGATTCTTATTAAAATGAAGCAACAAAGCAACTAGCCTACATTCTAACCTATCTTCCTATGACAATTAACCCATATTAGAATGTTGGGTTAAGAATTTACTCTACCCTGGGGATATCTGACCAAGATTAGACAGTCTGGCCAAATTTATTCACTAATATACCTAGACACTTTGGCTAAGATTAAATTGTTTAGCCAAATTCATTCACTACCCTATCAACATCAAAATTAAAAAAGAACTTGGCCATGCTTGAAAGGTATGGACCAAGTTACTATTATTGCATGGGGATTTTATTGAATTCTTTTATGCCCTCTTTTCTTTTTCTCTTTCTTTTTCTTTTTCTTTTTTATTTTCTTTTCTTTCTTTTTCTTTTCTTTTATTTCTTCTCTTTTTTCAAATTATTTGCAGAATGAAAAATCATTTGTCAACAAAAACACTAGAGACAGATAATATCCCAGTCAACATTTGATCCTATAACTTATAGGATGATAACAGTCCTAATGCAAGAAGGAAGGCCCTTGGCTTTTGAAAGTCAACCACTCAAGGGAAAGGACTTACACAAACCCATTTGTGAGAAAGAAATAATGGCAATACTACATGCATTGAAGAAATGGTGTCCTTACCAAATAGGTAGGCACTTCAAGGTTAAAACATATCATGATAGTCTTAAATACTTTTTGGAACAAAGGCTATCTTCAGAAGAACAACAAAAATGGATAACCAAGATATTGGGTTATGATTTTGAAATCGTCTATAAAAAGGGGAAGCAAAATGTTGTGGCAGATGCACTCTCAAGAAAGGATGAAGACGTTGAGGCCTTTCTCTGTGCTATCTCGATCATCCAACCAGATTGGATAATAGAAGCAAGAGATGAATGGAAGAATGACGAAAAAGTGTGGACTCTCATTCAAATTTTGCAACAGGATTCCAGTGCATCAGATACATTTACATGGAAAAATGATTCACTATGGTACAAAGATCGCTTATATTTATGTAAGAACTCCCAACTCAAACAAAAGGTACTATTGGAATTGCACACCTCTCCAGTAGGAGCGCACTCGGTATTTTTGAAAACCTACCATAGAGTCAAGAAGGATTTTTTTTGGGATGGCCTTAAAACTGATGTTCAAAGCTTTGTGGCAGAATGTTTGGTTTGCAAAAAAAAAAGGTGAAACAATTACGACCCTAGGTCTTTTAAAACCATTATCCATCCCAAGTCAGTGTTGGGAGGAGGTTTCCATGGATTTCATCACAGGGTTACCAAAGTCTGAAGGAAAGAGCTTCATCATGGTGATTGTTGATAGACTGACCAAGTACGCACACTTTTGTACACTCTCTCATCCCTTCAAAGCTAGTACAGTTGCCACCGCATTCATGGAGACAATTCAAAAGCTACATGGCATCCCAAAGATTATTGTAAGTGACAAAGATCCTATCTTCACTGGACATTTTTGGACAAACTTATTTTCTTGTTTGGGTACTCAATTGGCTCATAGCTCATCCTATCATCCTCAATCTGATGGAAAAACCAAGATAGTGAACAAATGTCTGGAAGGCTACCTTCATTTCTTTGTCTTTGATAAACAAACATAATGGTTCAAATGGTTACCCTTGGCAGAATGGTGGTATAACACTTCCTTTCACACTGCAACAAAAATGACACCATTTATGGCACTTTATGGATACCACCCTCCTTCCATCACTTCTT
>ML784007.1:193186-213620 GCA_009831015.1 Picea engelmannii
GACACCATTTATGGCACTTTATGGATACCACCCTCCTTCCATCACTTCTTCTCTAAAAGAAAAATCTAAGTTTCAAGCAGTGGAAGATCACATCGAGAATCAACAACAAGTTCTCCAAATCTTAAAGGACAACCTGACCATGGAACAGAATCATATGAAACAACAAGCAGATCAACATCATAGTGAAAGAAGTTTTGAAGTAGGGGATTGGGTATTTTTAAGACTACAACCATACAAACAGATGTCCCTCAAGCAGGCCAAGAAGGATAATAAATTATCACCAAAGTATTATGGACCTTATAAGGTGTTGCAAAAGATTGGTACTATGGCATAGAAATTGGAGTTGCTTGCATCTTCACGAGTACACCCAGTTTTCCATGTTTCATTCTTAAAGAACGTTATAGGTGAAAAGATCCCAGTTCAAACTATATTTCCAGAACTTGACGAGGAAGAAAAAATCATATTGGATCCTGAAGCCATCACTGACACAAGAATTCGCCAGCTGAGGAATAGATCCATTTCAGAGTATCTCATTAAATGGAGGAAACTATCGATTGAAGATTCCACTTGGGAAGATGAGTCTTTTATACAGAAGCATCCAGAGTTACTCAAGCGTTGCGAACAAAACTTGTCTCAAGGGGAGGGGCATGTTAAGCTCTAATATTGGCTCATTACCCTTTAATTGGGGCATATTATATTAGTAATGTTATTTTATTTATGTCATCTTTAGGTCAATAGTTGTAATTATGCCTCCTAGTATCCTATATATACCAAGGAGACGTTTTCATTTTGAATCATCTTGTACTTGAACATTTAAGTGGGGTAAAAGGAGGTTTCCCCCTTGAAGAGGCTTATTATCTGAAATTATCTCTTTTTCAAGGCATTGAGTATTTTTTCTGAGGTTTTTCTATGTTATATTGATATTTGGTTCTTAATAGATCCTAAGGTAGTGGAAAGATTGAAATTTCCAAGAATAAAGCATGGAAAATCTTGGTTGGTACAATTGGTTGCAAGAGCCAAGAGAAAAGTTTTTGAGCATGTTAAATCATGTCCAGTGGACATGAATAGGATACGTACCAAGGAAGATTTCAACATCCCGCCATTGGGTTAATATGACTGTCTAATTGGAATGGATTGATTGTACCAACACCATGTCATCTTAGACTGTCATAACAAGGCATTTACTTGTCTGAATGAGGACAAGAACCAAAAAATAGTCCAAGGAATTATGAGGGTAGTCATTGTTTGAAATATCTCAACAATGAAGATGAAGAAGTGCTACAGTAAGGGCTACCAAATATTTACAGCTCATATGGAGGAAGCACCTAAGGATAAGGTGCCAAATATGGAGGATTACTCAGTCCTGAAATATTTTTAGGATGTGTTTAAGGTGATACTGGGACTTCCCCCAAAGAGAGATATTGATTTATATATAAATTTGATTCTTGGAAAAGCTCAAGTACCAAAGACTCCCTACAAAATGAGTACACCAGAGCTAAAGGAGCTACAAATGCATCTTAATAAATTTTGAAGAAGGGGTACATATGCCCAAGTGTGTCACCTTGGGGCACCCCAATTTTATTTGTGAATAAGAAAGATGGGACATTGAGATTGTGCATCGATTTCAAACAATTGAACAAAGTGACTATAAAGAACAAGTATCCTTTGCCAACAATCGATGATCTCTTTGATTAGTTAAAAGATGCAAGGATATTCCCAAATATTGATCTTAGGTCAATATATCATTAAGTAAGGATCAGAGATGAAGACATCAACAATACCACCTTCAGGAAAAGGTGTAACATCCCCAGCCACCCAGGCTGGGCCATGCTACTCTAGAAAAAACTCTAATACCATATTGTAACATCCTCGACCACCCAAGCCAAACCATTCTACTCCAGAAAACGCTCTGATACCATATTGTAATATCCCCAACATTGAATAAGGCTATGCCGCATCACATTTTCAATCTTTGTACAAACAAAAACATATGCAGACAAAAAATATTGTGGAACTTTATATATATATATAAATTAAATCAGACAAATACATTCTTGAAATGCACATATTCATACAAAATGATAATAAAAATATACATGCAACACACACAATAATAACCCATAAAAATAAACACATACATAATAATGCAACATGTAATTTAATGAAAAATGGACACTTATCTTGTAAAATGTCACCATCTGCATGCAGACCTTCTACGAACCTCCCAGCCTTAAACCATGTTGCTCATCTCTCTCAGCAATGGGTAACTTCCGATCTGGGACTAAACTCCACCCGAGTAAAGGGATTCCTAACCAGGATAATGTATCTCAGACAATAGGAAAGACTCCACCAAATGTGCCAACTCAAACTAATAGCCTATAGTCCCTCATTACCCACATGCCTGTCCCACCCTAGGAAGTGTGCCCCTTCTCTTCTCAACAGTCCCTTGACTTCCCCACTTCCCTTCCAAGGATTCAACAATAGGCCAAACAGGAAGTCTCAGAGTCTTGTAGCTACAGTTTGGCACCTTAGGGAAATCAATTCCCAACAATTCTTTCACACGGAGAGAAATTTCTCACAAGCCTAACAACTTGCCTCTTTAATATCCCATGAGCCTGACAACCCTCTTCTTCAGACCAGTGCCGAAGCTAACTAGGTACAGGTATAGGTACTGATACAGGTATGGGTACGGGTACAGGTACAATGATAGTAACAGAAAGGTATGGAGGGAAACTCAATCAGTGAGTGAATGATCATGGCATGAATGAATGAATGAGAAAATGAACTAAGTCCAAACTATATGTATGCATGTTCCCAACTTGACACTTGTCATGTTGGGAGCTACTTTGGCCCACTAGTCCCCATCCTTAGAACTTAGGATAGAATAATTATCCATACTTTATACTTTAATAAATATTAATATAATATTCCTTTTTGGATTAATATCCCTAGCTTAGCCCCTTTCCTTAAATTTTATCCCCCCCTTTCCCTAACTAGTGGATTTTAGTCCCCCATACTCTTTTATGGTGGTCGGTCTACACGCATGGATGTATTATATTAATGATAAGACATGTACAAAAATAGGCTCACTGGCCTTTAACATCTAGGCTCTCCAACCTATTTCAACACATAAGCCTCCTAGCTTATAATAATTGGCTCACCATCCTATAAAACATAACATATACACAAAGGCTCCCTGGCCTCAAAATCCCATGCACTTAAGTTTGTTGCGCGTTGTATCCTGGAATGTGCACACTTCATCATTTTAGTGTGTAGTACAAGTGCTCACTATGCCATTGAAGGTGCATAGAAAATGATATCAAAAATCTCACCAACTTAAGTACATTTCCATTTACATTTACAGTTGGGTTCGACCTAGGGGTATTACAATCCCCTCCCCTTATTTTTGCACTGTCCCCAATGCATTATGTACACATATCAACAAGATTTCTAAAATCTTAAAAACAATGCGGGTATTCTGCCTACATTGCATCCTCATGCTCCCAAGTAGCATCCTCGAGACCATACCAGGTCCATTGGATTCACTTTGATAGTGCCTTCTTGCTCCACCTAAATCAAATTCCAATCAATTACATGATTAACATTAGATATATATTTCTTGAGAAATGATACATGGAATACATTATGAACAGACATATATGCATGCAATGCAATCATATAAGCTACTGGACCAATCCTTTCTAGGATTTCAAATGGTCCACAATATGTAGCTGCCAACTTGGAACAATTTCCCAACTTTAGTGAACTTTTGTTGGCCTTCACTTTTTAGAATACATGGTCCCCCACTTTAAATTCCCTTTGAGTTCTGCCCTTATCAACATAACTTTTCTTCCTATCTTAGGAAGCCTTTACATTTTGTTTTATTTTCAACATTTTCTCCTCCATTTCCTTGAGTAAATCTGGCCCAATCACTGCTCTATCTGTTGGGCTATCCCATCCTACTAGTGCGTTGCACCTTCTACCATAAAGTTCCTCAAATGGGCTCATCTTTAGAGATGTTTGGTACCCATTGTTATAAGAAAACTCTACTAAGTGTAGGTAGTCTTCCCATTTTGATGGTTTATCCATCACATACATCCTCAACATATCCTAAATCACTTGATTCACCCTCTCTATTTGTCCATCTGATTTTGGATGATAAGCTATACTAAAATTCAAATTTGTTCCAAATCCATTAAATAATCCCTTCCAAAAATTTGAGGTAAAATTTGGATCTCTGTCAGACATAATTGTCTTGGGTATACCATGTAATCGAGCAATTTCTCTCATATAACATCAACAATGTCGACTGCCTTGTGAATGAGATTTACTGGAATGAAATGGTCAACTTTAGTAAACTTATCCACCACTACCATGATAGAATCATGTTGCTTGTTTGTTCTGGGAAGTTTGGTGATGAAATCCATTCTTACAAATTCCCATTTCCACTCAGGAATGGGTAATTTTTGTAGCAAACCAACTAGGTGTCTATGCTCAGCCTTAACCTTTTGACACTCCAAACATTTGGAAATAAAATCAACAACTTTTTTATTCATTCCTGGCCAATAATATTGGCTCTTGACAACTGCAATAGTTTTCTAATAACTTGGGTTCCCAACATAAGGTACATTATGCATTTCTCTCAATATCATGTTTTTCAATTCCTGGGAATTTGGTACACAAATTATGCTCCTATACATGAGAATTTCATCATTTTCTAGTTTATAGTCTTCAATTTTCTGCTGCAAAATACCTTGTTGTAATTTTTCCACTAATTCCTTGTATTGAAAATCTGATTTTGCAGCCTCCAAAATCATGTCTTTCAAATCTAATCAGTACATGCTATTAGTTGTAGCATGCAACTCATGCACTCTTCTACTGTGTGCATCAACCACTTTGTTGTTAGGATATTTAGACACTTAGGAGTTAGTTAATATGTACTTGGTCTAATGTGTCGTTAGGTAAAAGTGTGTTTCTTAGTCTATTTCTTCAGTATGCATTAGTATGCATTTGTAGTTAGGAAATCTGACGGTCACGATATGTTCCTGACATAGAGTGATTTGACGATTCATACTCTCCTCTATCTTAATGGACATTGATCCATGGCTTAACACCCAATTGGTCCATGATTTATATTTAAAGAGCATGGAAGGTCATTTGTTGATGATCAATTGTGAGAAACTCTCTTGTAAAATCTCTTTGTAATATTTTTCTTTTGCATTAATAAACTGCTCCAAGTGGCCGCGTTGGATGGGATAGTAGATGTTTCCCCATAGGGGTTTTACCACATCAAAACATCAATGTGTTTATCTTTGATCAGTTTGTGTGATTGGTTACTAAAGGTGTTCATCCTCTGTTGGAATACCTATGTTGTCGAACATGGTATCAAAGCCTGTTTGAAGACCCGCTCTTGTTGTAGATCGAGATCGTGAAGCCATTTGCCTCATCTCCATTTTCTATCATTTTTGTGCATTCCTAGGCTAAGAGGATTGTTCCATTATGTCCAGAGTGCTCGTTTCAGTCAGGAATACTTTTCGTTTCACTTGAAAAAGTTTATGTTTTCCTAAGATACGACCATTTCAGTCAGATCCAAAGGTATAAAGCCTAAATACTCATTTTTTGAATTTTTGCAGTTTATCATTTTGGTTTTATTTCAGTTTTGTATTATTTATTTCCGGGTTGCTACTCTTTTATATATGCATATTTTGTTTTCCCCATGCCTTGTGTGATATCGGAAAATCAGAAATAGATAGAAAAAGTTGCATCTTTCGTGTAAGCTAACCGAGATCTAACCCTTGTTGTCATCGAGAAGCAAATTTTGTTTTCTTGTGTGAAAATAGTTTTTTTTAGCATGCTCTCCAAGGTCGTCAACAACAACAACCCCAATCCTCTTATGAAACAATACAATATGTTTTTCTAGACCATTTGGTTAAAAGTTGCCTTATTAGGTAAGAGGTCTTGAGTCCAAGTCTCTCTTTTGTTACTTTTTTTGAAAAAGTTCATGCTCAAATTGTAAAGTGTATTTCACTTCAAGTATAAAAGTGAATCACTATAAGTAGATTTAATATTTTATTTTAGAGTTATTTATTTTTCATGCAGCTTTTCTTTTATAAAGTAACTTCATTGTAAAAGTGATTCCCAGTTCTCTTTATCAAAGTGGGTCACTTCATAAAGCAACTTACACTATCACGTGGTCCTTTGGTTACTGTTTATGCCTTTTTTTAAAATGGCATAAATCTCACATTCGAAGTCTGTTTTCAGTGACGTTTTTTTTTTTAAATCGTATAAATTTTCGAGATATTTCCATCCAGATCATTAGTTTCAGTTTTTAAATCCATATTATCTACATATTTAATATGGCTTCTACAAGTAATCTCTTGCTTACGAACACCAACTACTTCCAATGGAAATCTCACATGGAAGATTTATTAAGAAGTAAAGGCTTGTACCGGATTACCTTAGGAAAGGAAAAAGAACCCATTGATGATGATAAGAAATTCAAATGGGATAATAGGACTGATGAAGCACATGGACTAATCAGAATGTCCATCTCTCTTGATTTAAGGTTCCACCTTAAATAAATTGATGACCCCAATGAAGCTTGGGAAAAGATTGAATCTATGTTTAGTAAACTCAATATTATTCGAGCACAATAGTTAGAAAATCAAGTACTGACCTTAATTCCAGGTGATTTTTATTGCATTAGAGACTATCTATCTAAGTTTAAAACACTCATAATTTTATGTCAAGAATGTGAGATAGAAATGGAGGAAGAGCGTTGCATCTATCTTATTCTTTCCAAGCTAGGTAATTCATTTTCTGTGTTTGTATATACCTTTTATGCCATGAGAGAGGCTCTAGGGAAAGCTTATCAAAAACCCACTCTTGATTCCTTTTGTGTTGCTTTGATTAGGGAGGAAGATAAGCTTGTACAACTTGGAGTGATCAACAATGCAGTTACCTCCAACAAAGCCTTAGTTGCCCAGCAGAAAGATAAACCCAAGTATCCCAAGAAACAACATCCTCGCTACAACAACAAGAAACATAAGGGTCCCAAACCCACTCAGACAACTTCAGCTCCTAATGGTGACAAATGAGAAAAATATAAAAATAAGAAGACTGAAAGACATTGCAACTTTTGTGATAAAGATGGTCATGATGAGTCCAAATGTTTAAAGAAGATGACATCTTTAGAAGCAGCGATGAGGAAGCACATCATCAATATTGATTCTACTTCTTCTTCTTCTCATGGACATGCACTTTCTGCTTCTAGTTTCTCCTTCAATACAACTTCTACTTCTTCTTCTGATGAGTGGCTTATTGATTCAGGAGCATCATATCATATGGTTAAGGATAAAGACATATTTTCTGCTCTAAACAAATGTAACACCAAGAAATTATTTGTTGGTGATGATAGATCTCTTAGTGTTGTACGATATGGAACAATTCAAGTAGATAATGGTCATTTCAATGATGTATTATGTGTTCCAAGTGTTTCTTGTAACCTTCTATCAGTCTATCAAATAACTCATTCAGGTGAAGGTAAAACCGTAGAGTTTTCACCTCACCAAGTTGTAATCAAGGATCTAAAAGATCCTAAGCATGTTCTTGCAACTGGAATTGTTGATCATATTACCAGGTTGTACAAGTTTGAAAACTTTGGGTCATCATATTTTTCATCAGTTTTTGTTGCTCATAGCGATGACTTGAGCAAACTTTGGCATGAGTGGTTTGGTCATCTAAACTATCGCTCATTACAACAACTATGTAATCAACATATGGTGACTAGTCTTCCTCCTATTTCATGCAAAGATGGTGTTTGTGCTGGTTGTGTTCTCGACAAACATCATCGGGACAATTTTGACAAACGTGCCTCTTGGCACACCTCGGGCCCTTTGCAGCTTGTTCACAATGATTTGTGTGGTCCACTTTCTTCTCATTTTTCTGGGTGCAAGTGTTTCTTAACTTTCATTGATGAATTTTCTAGGCATACTTGGGTTTACTTCTTAAAACTTAAGAGAAAAGTTTTTGACAAGTTTTTGGCCTACAAGGCCCTTGTAGAAAAGAAATCTGGACATCAAATTCAAAAGTTAAGAACAAATAATGGAGGCGAATATGTGAACAATAATTTTAGAAGTTACTGCACTACAGAGGGCATCCAAATGCAACACATTGTTCCATATACACCACAACAAAATGGTGTTGCTGAGAGAAAGAACCGCACATTGAAAGAAATGGCTAATTGTATGATCCAATCTAATGGATTAAGTCTAAAGAATTGGGAGGAAGCAATCAACTATGCAAGTTACATAGTCAATCTCACTCCCACAAAGGCTCTCAAAAATATAACACCGGAAGAAGCTTGGACTAAAATTAAATCAGATGTAAGTCACTTCCTAATGAGAAAAGAAAAGCATTGCAACCTAAAAGTGAGAAGTGTATATTTGTTGGTTATTTTGAAGATGTAAAAGGTTATAGATTTCTTCAACCACATTGTAATGAAATTATTATTAGAAGAGATGTTAAATTTGATGAAAATATATTGGCCTGTGAGCCTAATTAGATGATTGTTCCTTCTTCGACCTGTGATCCATCTTTGGCATTTGTGCCTTATTCTATTCCTATTCTGGTTTCTTCTTCAGATGATGACAATTTGGATGAAAATACAGCTTCACCTACTCACCTTCCTCCAGATGATTCCTTTGAACCTGAACCAACACCAGTTCCACCACTTCCTAGATGGGTCCATTTAACAATAGAAGCAACTAGTGGTCTTGTCGGTGATCCTTCAGATCAGCGTTGAACACATTCACAGTTCCAGCGAGCCTCTTCTCTTTTGGCTCAAGTTTCAGAGACTCATGATCCAGAGACATTTGCAGAAACTTTAGGTCATCCATATTGGGATACAACAATGAATGAAGAGTATTGTTTTTAATGGAAAATGATACTTGGGATCTTGTACCTCTTCCAAAAGGAAGAAAAATTGTAAGATGTAAATGGGTCTACAGAACTAAGTATGCATCATATGGAAGTGTTGAAAGACACAAGGCTCGATTAGTTTCCAAAGAATTTTCTCAAGTTGAAGGAATTGACTATAATGAAACCTTTTCCCATGTAACCAAAATGAATTCCATCTGCCTTGTTCTTTCCCTTGTTGCCTCACATAAATGGGAGGTCCATCAGATGGATGTTAAATCCGCCTTCTTGCATGGATATTTTCAAGAAGAAATCTACATGGAACAACCTCATGTCTATGTCCATAATGACTCTATCCTTGTTTGTTGCCTTAAGAAATATCGTTATGGTCTTAAACAAGCTCCCCAAGATTGGTATGCCAAAATGGCCATCTTTCTTATTAACACTGGATTCTCTAGATGCCATTCTGATCCTAATGTCTATACCAAGAAACTAGGAAGCCATCTTATAATCCTTGTAATTTATGTTGATGACCTTATCTTTACTGGTAATGACTCAAAAATTTTAAACTATGTGAAAACCATCCTTAAGAAGAAATTTGAAATGAAAGACTTAGGCTTTTTGCACTATTTCCTTGGCCTCCAAGTTTTGGAAACCAATGAATGAATTTTTATTTCCGAGTCTAACTATGCTTGTGACCTTCTTCATCACTTTGATATGGATGATTGTAAACCAACCCCTTCTCCTTTCCATTCTCGAGTCAATCTTACTGCCACTTGTAATTCTCCTGAAGTTGATGCCACTCTATACCATCGATTAGCTGGTAGCCTCTTATACTTGACTCATACCCATTCTAATATTTCCTTTGTTGTTGATCTTGTTGCTCGGTATATGCAAACACCCCATGAAAGCCATTGGAAATCAGTTGAAAGGATACTTCTCTATGTTCATGGTACAGTTTAGTTTGGGATACATTACAGTTCAGGGGGGACTCCTTTATTGGTTGGTTTCACTAATTTAGATTGGGCTGGCAACCCCAATGATCAGAAGTTTATTGCAGGTTATGTTGTCAGCCTTGGTTTAGGACCTGTCACTTGGGATTATAAGAAACAACATGTTATTGCACTTTCTTCAGCAGAAGAAGAGTACCGAGCATCGGTAAATGCAAGACAGAAATCCTTGTGGCTTCGATAGATCCTTTCAGAGTTTGGATTCGAGAAACAACATCCAACCAAAATTTGGTGCAAAAATCAGAGTCCCATAAAGCTCGCCAAAGACCCAGTTCAAAATCAACGCAACAAGAACATCGAACTACACATGAACATCATCAGAAATCTCATTCATGATCAAGTTATTGAAGTTCTCTTTTTCCCTACAAAAGATCAAGTTGCAGACATTTTCACAAAGTCTATTACAGAAGTGAATTTTTCCAAACTTCGATCTATGTTAGGAGTTCAGGAAGTTTTCATTAAGGGGGGATAGGATCTAATACCTCCTTCCTTCTCCTATTGGGTCACTATTGTAAATCTTTCAATCCTATCCCAAGTTGTTCTTAAGGGGGGATTTTAGGATATTTAGACACTTAAGAGTTAGTTAATATCTACTTGGTCTAATGTGTCATTAGGTAAAAGTGTGTTTCTTTAGTATGCATTAGTATGCATTTGTAGTTAGGAAATCTGACAGTCACGATATGTTCCTAACATAGAGTGATATGACAGTTCATACTCTCCTCGATCTTAATGACCATTGATCCATGTCTTAACACTCGATTGGTCCATGATCTCTATTTAAATATCATGGAGGGTCATTTGCCGATGATCGATTGTGAGAAACTCTCTTGTAAAATCTCTCTGTAATATTTTTCTTTTGCATTAATAAACTTTTCTAAGTGGTTGCATTGGTTGGGGCCATGGATGTTTCCCTGTAGGGGTTTTACCACATCAAAACATCGGTGTGTTGATATTTGATTTGGTTGTGTGAGTGGTTACTGAAGGTGTTTGTCCTCTGTTGGAATACCTGTGTTGTCTAACATTTGTACTCTTTCCCCTTGATATGCTTTATATGAAAGTCATATTCACTAAAAAATTATATCCATCTGTTTTTCCTAACATTTAGAGTTGACTGAATTTCTTAGTGGCATAGTTCCTTTCATGCTCCTTGAACTTCCATTAAATAACCCCTTCCTAGGAAAAGCAAATGGATAGAATTTCTTAGTGGCATAGTTCCTTTATATGGTTTGGAGTTTTCAACTCCAAATCATGAGTGGCATAATGCCTTTCATGCTCCTTCAACTTCCTTGATTCATAACATACAACGAACCCATTTTGAATGAGGACTCCACCAAGTCCTTCCTTACATGCATATGTGAATACAATGAAGTCTTCATTTAGATCTGCAATCCTTAGTATTGGAGCACTTGTTAATAATTTCTTCAAGGGTTGGAAACTCTTTTCACAATTCGATTTCCATTGAAACTTCACACCCTTCTTTTGCAAGGAAGTGATTGGGTGTACAATCTTTGAGAATCCTTCAATAAATGTCCTATAGTATCCTGCAAGGCCCATGAATGATCTAACCTCTGTAACATTATTTCGCGATGACCATATGCTAATGGATTTTATATTCTCATGATCCACTGCTATCTCATCCTCTGAAATGATATTCCCCAAATAATGAATTTGCTTATGATCAAATGAGCACTTGCTCAATTTGGCATACACTTTATGCTCCCTTAATACTTGTAATACCATCCTCGAGTGTTGTTCATGCTCTTCCTTTGACTTATAATATATAAGAATGTCATCTAAAAATACAATGACAAATTTATCTAAGTATTCTCTGAAAATACCATTCATTAAACACATGAAGACAATTGGTGCATTTGATAACCCAAATGGCACCACTGTGAACTCATAATGACCATACCTTGTTCTGAAAGGGGTCTTGCTGATGTCTTCTTCTTTAATTCTTACTTGATGATAACTGGACCTAAGATCGATTTTGGAGAATATTTTTTCATCTTTCAACTGATTAAAGAGGTCATCGATCCTTGGCAAAGGATACTTATTCTTCACAGTTACCTTGTTCAATTGCTTAAATTCAATTCAAAGTCTCAATGTTCTATCCTTTTTCTTCACAAATAAAATTTGGGCACCCCAAGATGACACACTTGGGCGTATATACCCGTTTTTCATAAGCTCTTCAAGTTGCATTTGCAATTCCTTCAATTATGGTGTACTCATCTGTAGGGAGTCTTGGATACTGGAGTTGCTCCATGCATCAAATATATGGAAAAATAAATGTCTCTTTTAAGGGGTAATCTTGGTATTTCCTTAAACACATATTCAAACTCTTTTAGGACTGCATAATCTTTAGTATTTGATGCCTTATATTTAGGTGTCTCTTCCATATGTGCTACAAATATTTGGCACCCTTTTCTATAACATTTTTTCAGATGCAATGCTGAAATTTCTCTGATGGTTACTACCCTGGGAATTCCTTGCACTGTCCTTAGGTTCCCTTCCTCATACAAACAAGTAAATGGCTTGTTATGACAATCTAGGATAACATTATGTTGGTCTAACCAATCCATCCTAGTTAGACAATCATAGCAACCTAAAGGAAAGATGTTCAAGTCTTCCCTGGTGTTCAATCCATTCATGTCCATAAGACATGACTTAACCATATCATTAATGTTCCTTTCGACTCTGATAGGCAGCTACACCAACCAAGATTTTCCATGCCTGCTTCTTGGAAAATGCAAACTTTCCACCATATTAGGATCTATATAACTATGATTAGATCCTTAATCAATTAAAATAGTAATGGTTTGGTTGTTGATCATACCTCCCACTTCAATCATATGTGACTGATACTTTGCTTGCTTGTTGTCCAGGGCTGCATAGATCCTTGGTACATTTATGACCATGTCCTCAAGTGTTTCATCTTGTTGTACAATGTGAACAATCCTCACTTTTTCACCTCTATGAGGACAATCTCTAAACATATGATCTCCTTTACAACCCCAACATTGAATAGGTGGATGCCTTGGCCCATTCCCCCATGTCTCAATAATTATGGGTTATCTAGATGTTGGTTGTCCCTGAGGACTATTTCTAAAGAATGGTGGCTTAGTCCCCTTCTTCCTTTGATCCATCTTTAATTTCTTCTTGTTTTCCCAATATTTTGGAAAGTTGGCCTTGATTTTTGCTGGTCATACAGGAATTTAGCTCGCCTTATGGTCTCCTTCAATTTTTTAGGATCATCATATTGTATTTTTTCACTGATGAATGATGGAAATCCACTCAAATACCTTTGAATCCTAACTATCTCATCCTTGATGAAAGAAACATACTTCAACAGTTATAAAAACCTTATGTCATATTCATCTATGGTCATACTCCCTGTTAGCACCAGAAGTCACCTCTGGATTGTGGCAGAGGTAAGCCCAGTACCCATCAGTTTATATGTCTTTGTTAATGTATTTAAAGAGGTCAAATGGGGAAAACCCAAGAGAATATCATTTTAACTCAAAAAACTGGGGTAGTATGCACAAGCAAATGAGGTATTGATCAAATTCAGCTAGTAATTTGTAGTAAAGGTGAGTAGGAGGAAGAAATTGAGGAGAAGATGTAAAGGTATGCTCTGGACACCAGTTCTTCCAACAACCTAAGGAGGAAAAGATATGAAAACAAGATCCTCTTGAATTTGAAGTTTCAGAAAACTAAAAACGCTATAATTGCACTGCAATCAATCATTCATTACAACATAATCACCACAATTCATGTGAATCCTTCGATCATGAACTTTCAGTATCATACGTGGATAAGATGGAAATTGAAGATGGATTTCATTAAACAAAAAATCTCATATAAAGTTACATAACTAAAGAACCAGAGTTTCATTAAAACATTACAATACGAGAGATTAGCTCAACCATCGACCATAAAAAAATATCAAAACTGAGTATATATACTCAAAACTGTTGCAACTACCAAGAGCATGATCGGACCCCTGCATTCAAAGCTTCCAGTTGACACCCGCCCTGTCAGACTGTGCGAGCATTCTTCTATCATACGTGAGCTCATATCAGCATGGGTGTTGTAGGAAAACTTGCTTGTAGGAGTACCACAGGCTGACAGTTTAATCCCCATGATTGGACCTTCCATACCTTCCATTTATGGAGTGATCCAAGGTTTCAACCACCACTCCCTTTTTCATTAACTTCCTTCATCGGGATCAGGATGAGACTTAATGTCCAGGGATCTACCATGCGCTTCTAGCGGCCATTCAAGTGAACCCGACACCTTGAAACCATGATGGTCTCAGTATTTAACTCACAGAGGCATCTTCGACTCCTGGTGCAGGTTTCATGAAATTCACACTCTTTATTTTGCACTCCCAAAGCTCTTGGTGCTAGCTCCTCCTTTACTGCATTTTTCCTCCATACGACATGGGGCTGTGACAATGGGCCCAAATCCTGGGTGCATCTCGATTTCTCATTTCGGGGGCCTTCACATCACTTGCCTATAAACTCTAGATACTCGATATTTTGAAACTTAAATTATTCAGATTGATGGTTGGATTTTCTATGCATCCAACGACCACAATTGCTTCCAAAACTGCCGAAATTCACTTTTGCAAACCATCAGATCGGCTGCCACTTGTCCCTATAATATCCATGGTCCAAATCATATCAGGATTTCACATCTGAGGAAGTTGAAAGGATACTCACCCCCCCTTCTCCCGATTTCCAAAATCGTGAAATGGAGCCTAGCGAGCGCCAACTCCTCTCCTTAACCTTCAACAGTGTGACCCTGACTATGACCAAGTGCTTATCCAAAAGGTGCATATCGAGATTTCACGTCTCAGGAAGTTGAAAGAATACTTACCTCCCCTCTCACAATTTTCAATTTTGCACTCACCTCAGATTGACGGTCCACAACTTTCCTCGATCCAACAGCCCAGATCATATCGAGAGTTTTCACCACGCGAGTCCTAAAAACTTTTCCTCTACACTTCCCGAGTTTTGAAACCATGAAATTTTGATCTTGCGCCATATGCCCTTCTGAATTGAATGGTATAGATGATTTTGGGTGCTTGGACCTTTGTCTAACATTAAACCTCACGCAACTTTATGATCTCGATCGCCTTAGGCCCGCAAATCTGAATTTCGAATGGAATCTCATCTATTGAAAACTAAACTTGCTTGCTTGCTTGATATGAGTCCATATCAAACCGCTCTAATTGTTTCACTATTTGCTCATGGCTGCAGCCTACGTAAAATAAAAACTCGGATGATTGACTAAGGGTTCGGGAAAAAAACAAAAAGATCATTGACAGAGGTAACATAGATGAGTGCTTAAACAAAAAGGGGCAAACAAATCAACTTTGTCAGCCGAAGGTCAAAATTTAAAGACATGTCATGCAAAAGAGATAAAAACAAGGCATGGACATAGACTCGGGTATAAACCACCAACTCACAAGACCTTGACAAGTTCATGTGATAACATTGGCTCCACAGGGGATGGCATGTAGCCTGGGAGCTGCCAACAACGCGCAGTTCCAGTGCCTTATCCATTGGGCTATAGAGTCTTTATAAAAACAAAAATGAAAAATGAAAAATGATATTTACAATGACATGGGAAATATCTCATGGCTTTAAGTAACAAACTTTTTTAGAAAATGCCCATTTACAGGGATACCAAAAACTTCAACATCCTCCAAATTTTGCAACTTGTAAGTGTTGTTTGAAAAAAATTCAGAAATTTTGAAGGGGTCAATCCATAAGGCCTCAAATTACTATGCTTGCCTTTATCCTGCTTGGGAGCATCCCATTTTAGTACTAGATCTCCCAACTAGAAATCCTCCTTTCTTACTTTTCTGTCAAAAGCCTGCTTGATCTTATGTTGATGCTGATGTGCTTTGTCCAATAATTGTTATCTAGCCTGCTGCAATTCCACCAGTTGTTGTATCCTTCTGATCATATCATCAGGCTCTCCTTGGAAGTATTGGAAGAATTTCTCCACGGGTAAGGCCAGTTGAGAAGGAAAGATGGCCTCAATTCCATATACAAGCTAAAAAGGAGAGACACCAAGAGATTTCTTTGTTGTCACTCTGTCATCCCACAGAGAAAACTTAAAGTTTGAATCCCATGCTTTCGTATTGTCCTCTAACAATATTTTGATGATATTTATAAGGCTCTTGTTAGAGGACTCTTCTAGTCCATTCCCTTGAGGGTAATAAGGAGTTGAGTGAATCAATGCAATCCCAAACTGCTCACAGAATTGAATTAATGGTTCAACCTTAAAGGATGCAGCATTATCAGTGACAATTCTTTTTGGACAACCAAACCTTGTTATAATATCCTCGAGAAAACCAATGATTACCTTGTGAGAAGCACTCCTTGTGGGGATAGCTTCTATCCACTTGGTAAAGTAATTTTTGGCAGTCAAGATCCACCTGTGCTGACCACTGGATGCTGGATGAATCTCCCCGATAAAATCTAGGCCCCACTGCTAAAAAGGTCCCGAAGCCACCATAGACTTCAAAGGAAAGGACTTGAGATTTTGTTTTCCTGAGAATTTCTAACACTTGACACAAGCCCTATTTTAGCAAAAACATCAGTGAATAGGCTAGGCCAAAAATAGACATCTCTGAGAATCTTGTAGGCTGTGGTTCCCCAGAAGTGATGTCCCCCACACAAACTATCATGAAAGTCAAGCATGATATTTTGGGCTTCCTGTGGGTCTAAACATCTCAAGAGAACCCCTAGAGGATATTTCCAATATAAAACTTGATCAATGAGGTAATATTTAATTGATCTGAGCTTTAAATCTCTTACTTTTCTTTTTTCCATGCCATCAGGAGGTTGTAACTTATGTAGAAAGAAAATGATGTCCCTGTAACAAGCACATTCTGCTAATGGAGGGCAGGCTTGAGAAATCATATCAAACAACTCACCCTGTTGATTTTCTGAGCAAGATTTGATGAAATTTACCCCCAAGGATTTGCAATTAGTTTCATCCAATAGCTTGGCTAAACCTTGAACCTTAACCAACTTAGTGGGTCTTATCTCCAAGTCAGATTCAAGGATTTTAGCAATCCATTTGCTCCTTCTCCTGTCTATGTCTGGCTGAATGAGAATCTCCTTCATAGAATCTGAAGGGACATATGCAATGACCTTTGAATGCAAAACATAGACCCTGAAGGATTTGAGGACCTTAACTATGTCATAGGCCTATTTTTCCATGATGTTAGATTTCAACTCTGCATCTCTCAATTCCCTGTTGAAAAAGGCAATGGGCCACTCAAAACCTTCATTATTATTTTGCAACAAAACAACTGCCATGGTGTCAAATGAAGCAAAGGAGAAAATCATAAAATCTTTGGAATAATTAGGACTGATGAGAACAGGTGCTTCGGTCACGACCTTCTTTATTTGATCGAAGGAACTATGAGATTCAACAGTCCATTTGATTTCGTTTCCTTTTCTCAACATGACTGTAATGTCCTTTACTAGTTCATCGAAATTCCAAACAAACCTTCTTAGAAAATTAACCTTCCCCAAGAAAGACTGAAACTTCTTTCTTGGATCTAGGGAGTGTTAAGGTTTGGATGGATTCCACCCTGTTGGGATCGATGTTTACTCCCTCAGCTGATACTATGTGCCCCAATAATTTTCCCTCCTTCATAGAAAACAATGACTTCTTAGGATTAAGGGAGAGACCAAATTTTCTGCATTTTTGGAATACCTCTCTCAGATGATGACAATGTTCTTTATCAGTCCTGGATAAAACTATAATGTCATCCAGATAAATGACTACAAATTTATCCCTTTCCCCTAAAGGCGATGTCCATAGTGTGATGGAAATTTTCTCCTACGTTCATCAATCCAAAGGGCATATTGGCATACATGAATGTGCCTCATGGAGTGGTGAATTTTGTCTTCTCTTTGTCTTCAGGTAAGACAAAATTCTGATTGTAGCCAGAAAATCTGTCAATCATGGACATCCTAGATGTACCTGTCACCCTCTGCAATATGTGATCTATTTTCAGCAATGGGTAATTATCTTTTTTGGAGCTTTTGTTTAGGCTCCTGAAATAAACACAAAGTCTAATTTCTCCATTCTTATTTCTCACTGGGACCAAGTTGGCCACCCATTCAGAATACCTCAAAGGAACGATAATCTGGGCATCTAAAATATTTTTTACCTCTTTCTCCATGATAGGCAACAACATAGGGTTGATCTATCTCAATTTCTTCCTAAATGGCTTGGTCTCTTCCTTTAATGGGATCTTATGATCAATTATGCTTGCTTCATATGTTCTGAGATCCTCATAAGTCTAGGAAAACACATTAGAAAACTCCTTTAATATCTCAAAATATTCAACTCTTTGTTCCCTTGACAGACTACTCGACAACTTGACAAATTTTGTATCTTTCTCTGTACCAATGTTTCATTTAGTTACATCAACATCATCAGCGTATCCTTTAATTTTCAATGCCACATCATTTATGTCAAATAGTCTTTCCAAAGGAACTAGTCCCTTCAGAATGTGATTTCTAGGCAACTAAACAATATGGTGATTAGAAATTTTGTTCAGGGAAACACCAACATGAGGATTACTTTCAGAATCCGGATCTTGATCAATATGTAGTGAAGAAAAATCATCAACAGTATCAAGGAATCTTTTGATCTCAAGATCATCCTCAAATGCTTTCCAATGCTTAACATTGTCAGGTATAGAGGGTCTGTAATTTACTTTTACATCATACCTTAGATTTGGTGGCAAAGGGACTCTGAAATTGCTCACTAAAATAGCCAAAGAATTGGCCATGATGTTTTCTTCTCTTGGAATAAATGAAATGTTGAAATCTAGGGAAAAAATGTCAATAAGGTCTCACAATTCATTTATATAACTTCTTAGCCTAGGGTTATTAGCTTGGTAAAGGTTTCTGACTTGATGGACAATTAACTCAACATCCCCAAATACTGATATCTCTTCAATTATCATGTCTTTTGTAGCCCTCAAAAATAAGACAAGAGCTTCATACTCTACCACATTATTAGTAGCTATGAATTCTAACTTGTAGGACAGAGCTATAGTCTCTTGAGAAGGTGAAAAAAGAACCACTCCAACACCAGCACCTTCCTTAGAAGAGGCTCCATCGAAGAACAATTTCCACATAGAGGTGATAGGAGGGGAATTTTCACAAAAAGTAATAGGCCACTTTTTGATTTCCAGATGAGGTTCAGGAGCATCAATGAGTTGCAACAAACTAGATCCCAAATCTATGTCAAGAGAAAATATAGTATGGTTTGTGGGGTTTTCTTCATCACTAATTATGTAGGCCAACTGATCTTCCCTGTAAATTATCCTATGCTCACCCCAGACACCAAAATGGTAGCATAGGTGAGGTCCATCTGCAAAGTCCTCCCTAGTATTTTTATCCAAGATCTAGACAGAAGCATCCCAAACTTAGGGGGAACGTCGGCTACCATGATGTCCATGATCATGCTTTTCATTAGTAGCTAGAATAGAGCTACGACCAAGTCTTTGATAACCCCAAGGAACTTGAATTTCCTAGAGTCAAAAGAATACATGTCGTGGTAGGCCTTTGTAATCTCTAGACTGAGCTCTTCCATGACAATCTTAGACATAAGATTGTGAGATGCCCCTGAATCCATCAAACAGTTATGCAACACCTTGTCATGTATGTTTAGTGAAGTATAGAAGGGAGGAGATGAATCATCTCTATATTCTACCAAAGGACCTAGGATGACTGCAGGCTTATCATCTTGGAGGTTTATTAAGTCTGTGGAATGAGATGAAGGTTTTGGATGCAACATTTTGGAGAGGTACCTTTTGAATTCTTCATGCTTGACCAGCTCTGAAATGGATACATGGATTCTAATTTTTTGTATTTCATGCTCATAGTTGAAAGAGGAGGGGGGATTTATGATTTCTCTCACCTCTGGAACAATAATTTTGACCACTGGTGGGGGGGGTATGTGTCTTATTTTCCTTACTTCAATCTACAATATATTTAACACATTTTTTTTCTCTGGTAGGCTGATTATGGATGTCAAATTTCACTTATTTCTATTTGGACCTCAGATTATATCTGTTTGGAGTGTGACTAGACTCTTCCCCTTTACTCATCTCATTCAGTTGATTACTGATGAGGGCCTCTTCGTATGCATATTGATTTAAATGAGGGGACAAAGTGGTCTCTCCAAGGCAATGGATCTCAAGATCAATATCTTCTTCCTCTTCATCTTCATCTTCACCAGTAACTAGGTTATTTTGGAGAGGATTTTGGATTTTCTGATCATCTATGTCCCTTCTTCTCTGATCTCTTTGGATGTTCCAAGGGGAATTAGTAGGAATCCTAAAGTTACCTCTGTTATCAGCATTTGGGGGATTCCTATAGCTCTGCTTTCCTTCCAATTCAACCCTTTCCATTCTAGGAGAAAGAGACTTTAGTAGTTTGGTTACTTCATCCATTTGAAGG
>ML784007.1:241029-266457 GCA_009831015.1 Picea engelmannii
TGATGGTTATTGTGCTAGGAAAGAGGGATTTTATTGCATGGCTACAAGTGCTACTAATGATGTTGTTTCATATGGAAGTCATCCATATGAAGGAAGAAACATGAAGCTCAAGTATTGATTAAAAAATTTGTGAAGGAGGCTTGAAAGCTCCTACTATTACCAACTAATCAGGTAGCATCAAATTCATTTAATGGAAGCCATGCATGTATGAATTTTATGTATTTATGTTTCATAATTGCTAAAGGGAATTAGGTAAGAATTTCCTCAACCAAAGTTTATTTTATAAAATGACTTTATTGTGTAATTTGAATGCATTAAAAAGAATGGTATCCCAAGATAGAGGACAGGGGCTTGGGACACTTATAAAAGATGTTCATATTTTAAATGCATTCATGTGACATAATAACATGTCATGATTTTTTTAGTTATGAGTTAATAACCAAATCATGAAAGGGGTGTTAAGCTATTATAGAGATAAATGCATGTAAATATAGTCATGTGTGAGACCATGACATGGTTGGTTAGGCTATAATGCCACACAAGTATCTACTGAAATTCCTATTTATAATTAATGATGGGACCATAACCTTTTTTCTAACACTAAAGAGCATCATAGAATTATATTCTTGGTGTAGTGTTTGGGTTGAAAAGGAAGGCTTCCAAATGGTTAAAACGATAACAGAAGGTGTATGGATGATGTGGCGAGGCATTGACCAGATTTTCCAATTCACCCTCGTGAGATACATGACTTAGATATAGGGAATTTTGAAGCCAATACAAAGGTGCATTGAATAGTATGCATGAATAATCATGAAGGTGTAAAAGTGGTAGATTTCATGCATCCTAAGGTTGAGTTGTGTATGCTTGAAGTCATTATGAAATGTCTTATGTGAATGCATGCATAAATGATATAATCCATAAAAATGAATATGGTAAGAATTTCCCCAGTCAGAGTTTATTTTATAAAATGACTTTATTGTATAATTTGAATGCATTAAAAAGAATGATATACCATGATAGAGGTTAAGGGCTTGGGATAATTATAAAATTTGTTGAGATTTTAAATGCATTCATGTGAAATAATAACATGTCATGATTTTGTTGGTTATGAGTTAATAACCAAATCAAGAAATGGGTATGACCCTATTATAGAGATAAACGCATGTAAAGCTAGTCATGTGTGACACCATGACATGGTTGGTTAGGATATAATGACACACATGTATCCAATGAAATTCCTACTTATAATTAACGATTGGATGGAAACCTTTTTGCTAACACTAAAGAGCACCGTAGAATTATATTATTGGTGTAGTGTTTGGGTCTAAAAGGAAGGCATACAAATGGTTAAACTAGTAATAGGAGGTGTATGGATGATGTGTCAAGGCATTGGCTAGATTTTACGATTCGCCCTGGTGAGATACATGACTTAGATATAGGGGATTTTGAAGCCGATGCATAGGTGCATTGAATAATATGCATGAATAATAATGAAGGTGTAAAAGTGGTATATTTAATGCATCCTAAAGTTAGGTTGTGTATGCGTGAAGGAATTATGAAATGTCTCTTGTGAATGCATGCATAAATGATATACATCATAAAAATGAATATTCTAACATCCAAAATATTGTAATTATTACTAACTCATGAGGTTGAGAACATTTCAGGAGATATTGCAACAAAAAAATTGCAGGCTAACGTAGTCATATGAAGACTAACTACAGAAAAAACAGTATCACACAAACAGAGTAATGAAAATAATTATGTCTAGAAGAGAGAAAAGTTTGATTGCTAAAAATGTGTATGCAGAGAATGATAATTTCATTGTAATTAATAAATGGATGGTTAGTTTGTTGGAAAATATTTAATAGACAGCGAATGCTTGTCACTGATGGCAAGTACAATGGTGAAGATGGCATGAGTACAGGCAGTTTGTGATCAACAGGAAAACAAAACATAAGTCCAGGAAGATCGAGTGATAGAAGGCCCGAGAAGCATTTCTGATCATTGGATCACATCCAAAATTCCTGACAACATGAGGGAAGTCAGATCTGAATAAAGACAAGAAGAGCGCAATGAAGAGGAGGATAGATCACAGGCGTTAGATCCAAGTGCAGGGTCTGACCACCATTGGATTGAGGAAAACCTGCACGATCTTTAAAAGTGCAAGGAGTAGAGGGATCACAAAATCCCGGCGTAATATAAGCCGTTAAATCAAGATCACATCTGGATCGTTGATTGGAGTTTTGAGGATCGTGTGTTGGAAATGTCAAAGAAACAATGCAACAAAAATCTTGATTTCTCGATATGAAAAATCCCGGCATAATCTGAGCCATCAAATCAAGATCACATCTGAACCGTTGATCGGAGTTTCGAGGATCGCGTGTTGGAAATGTCAAAGAAATAATGCAACAGGAATCCTGATTTCTCGATATGCAAAAACCCAACGTAATTTGGGTCGTCAAATCAAGATCACATCTGAACCGTCAACCCGACCCACGTCAGCTAGGAACACATGTCACAACTAGGTAATGACAAGTGTCAGAATGATTCAACATTTCAGGCACATGTAAGTCATGAATCAGAGTGACACGTGGCAGTATTCAACACGTGTCAATCCACATGTGATGTCAGCAGATGGACACCTTGTAGAAGTTTCAGGGATCGAGAGTTGGAGATGTCAAAGTTTTTTTAACATCAAGAACCCCGAAATCGCGATATGCGAATTCACGATTTAATCGCAGCCGTTAAGTTAAGAAGTGATCTGGACCGTTGATTTTCTTCATGGAGTATCAGGGATCGAGACTTTGAAGTGATAAAAACACTTGGCAATAAGAATTTCGAAATCACGATATGCGATATCACGATTCAATCGCAGCCATTGAATCGAGAATGAATCTAGACTGTTGATTATAGCTCGTGTCAGAGTTTCGCGAATCACGATATCAAGAAGAAAAGAAACAAATGCAACAAGAATCTTGATTTCGCGATATGCGATATCGCGATCCAATCGTAATTGTTGAAACAAGTTCATATCTAGACCGTTGGTTCAACTCCATGTCGAAGTTTCGCGAATCGCAATATGGAGAGACAAAAGAAACAAAGAAACTTGTATTACGAATTTGCGATATGCGAAATCGCGAAAGCACCTTATGCATAAGGTTGTGGTCACGGGAAGAGAAGGAGTCAGTCCAGATAAGCTCCATTTTGGAGTCTCGGAGATAACGACATGAAGTGTCGAGACACTTGGGCACAGGAATGCCAAAATGCCAAAACTCGATTTAAAAAGGCAAGAATAATAAAGGTCATCCAATGGTGTGGATAAAACTTGAATGTGATCGGAGGGTTACTATTCTTTCTCATAGATTAACTTTTCAGTTACAAATACGTTAGTGAAATGGACTCATGATTGTCAATTAGTTGGAATTTCAGTTGCTCAGACAGTTGTCGTCATTTTTCCTAAGGCGTTGGGAAGTTGAACCGTGGTGTTTGTGTGTATAAAAGAAGATAAAACAGACTGTGTCAGGTTGGTGGTTCTGTAAGTGAAAAAGAATGAAACTGTAAGAATAGAGTAGAAGAGGATGCGCAGGAGGAGATTGAGCATATGTGAAATGCAGAGAAGAATAACATAACGAGTTGAAGAAGATAAGAATGAGAGTACGAGTTGATGCAGATCATACCTGTTGAATAGACAGAGGAAGAGAAGAACAGCATAATAGTGTGCAGAAGACTAGATTTATAGAACAAAGAAAGATTGGTAAGAACTGATTTGTCTGTAAAGTTGAATGTTTATTTAGCCATTTATATTTTAGGGTGGAAGGGAGGTGTGGGAGCTTGAACACAGGAAGTTGTAGCTTCCATCTGGTTGTAGCCAGAGAAACTAGGTTGGCAGGGTGGTGCTAGGGAGAATAAGTGTTCTCTGTTATACAGGTTGGAGCCTATGTAACGGGAAGTTGGTGCTTCCATCCAGTTGGTGCTGGAACATTCAGGAAGTTGGTGCTTCCATCCAGTTGGTGCTGGAATATTCAGGGAGTTGGTGCTTCCTTCTAGTGGGTGCTAGAGAAACCAAAGAGTTGGTGCTCTCAAACAAGTTGCATCTTGTAAAACAGAGGTTGCAGCCTCATATTGAGTTGGTGCTCGATTATAGATGATGTACAGAACTTAAAAGATTGCCTATCATTTCGAAGAAGAAGAGGTTTTCTCCCTTTATGGGTTTCCTCGTGAAAAAATCTGTCTCTGTGTATACTTTATGTGTGACTGTTGTTCTTTACCTTTACTGTCCATATGTTGTATATTGTTGATGACCACATGAAGAAAGATTAATAATATTTTAACAGACTTAAAATTGTTTAAGCTCACATACAATTGATTCACCCCCCCTCTCAGTTGTATTAATAATTCCAACAATTGGTATCAGAGCGGATTCCTTTTATTTAAAGGTAGATCTGTAAGCTTAAACATGACAAGTCATGAAGGGACTTCAGCCTCTAAGCCCCCTTTGTTTGATGGAACAAATTTTTCCTTTGGAAGATTAGAATGAGAACATACTTAATGGCCTTGGGTGCTGATGTTTGGGATGTAGTAGAGACTGGATATACAAAGCCTGTTGTGCTAGCCACCAATGATGATAAGTTAGAGTTTATTTTTAATGCTAAGGGGATGAATGCTATCTTGAATGGACTTGCTGAAGCTGAGTTTGTAAATGTGATTCATCTTGATACTGCCAAAGCAATGTGGGATAAACTTATTAACAGTTATGAAGGAAATGAGAAAGTAAAAGATGCCAAACTTCAAACATACAGATTGAAATTTGAACAACTAAATATGAATGAAGATGAAGTATTTTTTAAGAGTTGAAGAACTTGTAAATGCCATGAACGGTCTAGGTGAGATGTTTGATGACTCACTCTTAGTTCAAAAGATTTTAAGATCTATGCCTGATAAATTTAATCCAAAAGTCTCTGCATTAGAAGAATTAAATGATCTTAAAACTCTGTCCATTGATCAACTTCTAGGAACCCTAACTGCATATGAAATGAGAATTAACAAAGATAAATCCAGTACTAGAGAAGCATCTTTTAAAGAAGACAAGAATGTTGACTCAGAATTAGATGTTATTGAGGCAAAATTTGTGAGAAGGTTAAAGAAAGGATCAGGAAAATATCAAGGGAAGTTTCCCTTCAAATGCTTTAACTGTGGTAAGATAGGTCATTTTGCATCTAAGTGTCCCCATTAGAAAAAGGACCAGAACTCTGATGATGAAAAGAAGTACGAGTACAAGAAATATAATAATAAGAAAAGTTTGGTTGCAAATAATGACAATTCCTCAGAAGACACCGATAGTGACTCATCCTATGAAGATAAGGCAAATGAATTCATGCTTATGGCCAAGGAGAATTATGATAATAAAAGCACAGGCAGTGATGAGAATGATGAAGAGGCTATGGTTGATTTGGAAGGAGAACTGATCAGTGCACTGGAAGAAACTGATAGACTCAGAACTAAAAATAGAAAGCAAAAACAATTGTTGACACAGTTCGAGAAAGACAATAAAAAACCTGATGAAGACGTTGCTCTACTAAAAGTGGAATTAGAAGAGGCAAAGAAAATAGAAGACATACTGAAACAACAATTGTCAGAGAAGAAAGTCAGGTGTGAAGCCTTAGAAGAAGAGATAGTAAAAACTAGAAAATAAATGGAGAAATTTAAAGGATTGTATCATCAAAATCTTCCAAGTATTAAAGCCTCAGAAGAATTAACCTCCATTCTAAATCATCAAAGAAATTCAAAGTTGAAAGCTGGATTGGGATATGAAAAAGGGTCAAGTAATGATCATCCAAGTAATACATAATCTATCAAGTTTGTCAAATCCTCAAACATTGGCAACAGTCACTCTGCAGAAACAAAGAAGGAAAATCAGCCACCAAGAAGAAATGAAAGAAAAAGCTCCAGACCTGAATTTATAGACCAGAAAGATTATTGGCATGACAGAAGTCGACCTCCTCAAAGAAGACAAATGTTTTCAAGGTACAAATATTTTTTCTATGGTTACTGTTTTCTCTGTTCTAATTTTGGTCACAAAGCTATAAATTGTTCCTTAAGATTTAGATATGAACAAGCAAGATATACAATGGATAAATATCTTCCACAACAAAAATTGAGACAGCCAAGCAACAAACAATCACATATTATAAATCATGTGATGACTGGGAGAAGGAAACAGGTGAAACATAACAATAGATATGAGCATAAAAATCATTATGATCTATTATTCAATGAACCAGAATGTTACAACTGTCATAATTATGGTCATAAAGTTGCAGACTGTCACTTAAGGAAATACAATTCAGATTCAATCTCCACTTCTGAAAATGTCAAAGCCTAGAAGAAGAAAGTAGATGACAAATGTGGACTAGTGCTATCAGCCCAAAGGAAAAAGAATCCCTAGAATATTGACAGTGGATGCTCCAAACACATGACTAGAGACAAAAGTAAGTTTCTAACTCTAGGTGATAGCAAATCAGGAAATGTAACTTTTGGAAATGATGCACCAGGAAAGATAAAAGGTAAAGGAATTGTAAGTTTGTGTAACGGAAAAAAAAAAGCTCAAGATGTGCTGCTTGTAGAAAATTTGAAATATAATTTTCTTAGTGTCAGTCAAGTCTGTGACCGAGGGTGTGAAGTTGTTTTTACCTCTAAAGACTGTAAAATAAAAATTGTGGATTCAGGTCAGCTAGTTGCAAAAGGTATAAGAACAAAAAAAAATGTCTATGTTTTAAAAGAAGAAGAAGAAGAATTCCACTTAAGTAAATATGATGAAAGTTGGTTGTGGCATAGGAGACTCGGTCACCTAAATTTTGATCACATAATTAAACTCAGAAACAATGGGGCAGTAAAAGATCTTCCAAAGATATCAAAGCCATATGACTCTGTTTGTAAACCCTGTCAGATAGGAAAGCTTACTCACACTCAATTCAAATCAAAAACTTTCCTTCAATAGAAAAACCTCTCTAGTTAGTACATATGGATCTATGTGGACCATCAAGGAAAGAAGGTATAGGAAAAGAAAATTATTTTATGTTGATTATTGATGACTATTCCAGACTAACTTGGGTTGCCTTTTTGAAAGAAAAATCTGAAGCATTTGAAAAATTCAAAGTGTTTAAGGCTTTGACTGAGAATCAAACAAGAAAAAGATTAAAGGTATTAAGGTCTGATAGAGGAGGAGAGTTCAATTCAGAGAACTTCAAAGAATTCTATGATAAGCATGGGATCAAAAGAGAGTACACAATTCCAAGGACTCCACAGCAAAATGGAGTTGTTGAGAGACAGAATAGGTCAGTACAACAAATGGCAAGATCAATGATGAATGAAAGGAACATACCTCAGACATATTGGGTGGAATAAATACATACAGTTGTTCATATTCTTAACAAATCTCATCTCAGACCACACAGTGACAAGACCCCTTATGAACTTTGGTTTGGTAGACCTGCTTCGATCAAGCATTTTAAAGTTTTCGGGAGTACATTTTATATCAAGAACAATGATGAAAATATTGGAAAATATGATGACAGGGATGATGAAGGTATCTTCTTGGGTTATGCTGCAAATAGTAAAGGATACAGATGATACAATAAAAGACTGCACAAACTAGTTGATTGTATAGATATAAAAGTTGATAAAGAAATCGTAGTCAGAAATGTAAGCAATGTTGAACCAAGAACAGAAGATATAGTTGAAGATGAAGATGAATAGGTCCAAGGATCAGAAAGAGAAGATTCTGGATCAGATGAAGATATGAATATACAAACTGACATAAACAAGCAGAAAGAAGCAAAATCACCTCACAGAATTATTAGAAAGAATCATCCTGAAAATCAGATAATTGGGGATATAAATGGAGTTTAGACAAGGAGGAAATTGATTAAAGACTCAGAACAATCTCATGTTGCTTTTTTATCTATGACTGAACCTAAAAATTTTGAGGAAGCTAGCCAGGAAGATAATTGGATTAGAGCAATGAATGAAGAGCTTGATCAGATTGAGAAGAACAATACTTGGGAGCTTGTCCCTAGACCTGAAAATAAGAATGTAATAGGTTCCAAATGGGTGTTCAAGAATAAAATGAATGAAAAAGGACAAGTGGTTAGAAATAAATCCAGATTGGTCTGTAAGGGATATGCACAAGTGGAAGGTCAGGACTATGATGAAACTTTTTCACCAGTAGCAAGATTGGAAGCTATCAGGATATTTCTTGCTTATTCATGTCATAAGAACTTCAAAGTTTATCAGATGGATGTTAAGTTAGCATTTCTTAATGGAGATCTGGAGGAAGAAGTATATATGGAGAAACCTGAAGGATTCTCTTTGACAGATAATCTTAATTATGTTTGTAAGCTGAAGAAGGTCTTATATGGATTAAAACAAGCACCACGAGCTTGGTATTATAGACTGGACAAATTTCTACAAGAAAAAGGGTTCAAGAAAGGTACTGTTGACAGTAACCTTTACATTAAGTCTGAAGGTGATAATTTAATAGTTGTTTTGGTTTATATAGATGATATTATTTTTGGCTATACTAATGAATCATTTGTCTAGTGGTTTGCTAATTCTATGAAAACAGAATTTGAAATGTCCATGATAGGAGAATTGTCATACTTTCTTGGCCTACAAGTAAAACAAAGCTCTGAAGGAATTTTTATTTCTCAAGAAAAATATTTGAAAGAAATGTTAAAGAAATTTCAGATGGAATATTCCTCTACAGTTAGCACACCTATGGTGGTTGGTTGCAAGCTGAGTAAAGAATATATCTCACCTGATGTTGATCAAATAACATATCGCTCCATGATAGGCAGTCTTATGTACATCACAACATCTCGTCCTGATATAATGCAAGTTGTTGGAATGGTAGGTCGTTTTTATTCTGCTCCTAAACAAAGTCATTTGGTAGTTGTCAAAAGGATACTTAAATCCTTGAAGGGAACAATGACTTATGGACTGTGGTATCCTAGAAATCAGAATTTCCAGTTAACTGCCTATTCAGATGCAGATTGGGCAAACTATGTTGATGAGAGAAAAAGAACTCATTAGTGGCATGGCTTAGTAAAAAGAAAGGATCCATTTCATTATCCACTACAGAGGTAGAATACATTGTTGTTGCTACTTGTTGCACACAAATTTTATGGATGATACAAACTCTTGCAGATATGAAGGTAAATTACACTGATCCCATTCCAATTCATTGTGATAACACAAGTGCCATTAGTGTCTCCAAGAATCCTGTTCTTCATTCCAAGACTAAGCATATTCCAATCAAGTACCATTTTCTCAGAGAACAAGTTACAAACAGAATTGTTCAACTGAATTATATATCTTCTACAGAACAGGTTGTTGATATCTTTACTAAACCATTAGCAACGACCCCTTTTGGATACCTTCGTCAAAAATTGGGGGTTATAATCTCTTGTGTCTAATCTGTTCACCTGGTCAGGGGGAGTACCTATTGAATATCTAGTGTATTTCCAAGATGCTTATAGTCGACAGGGGAGTATGTTTTGCAACAGATCAGGGGAAGGATATTACTTCTTTGACATTGATGTCAAAGCGGGAGAAAAGAGTTTGGGAGAGGAGATCCGAATGCATGCGGGTGCTTGAATTGCCATCAATGCCAAAGGGGGAGATTGTTGGCAAATATTTAACAGACAGTGAATGCTTGTCATTGATGGCAAGTACAATGGTGAAGATGGCATGAGTATAGGCAGTTTGTGATCGACAGGCAAACAAAACATAAGTCCAGGAAGATCGAGTGATCGAAGGCCCGAGAAGCATTTCTGATCGTTGGATCACATCCAAAATTCCTGACAACATGAGGGCCGTCAGATCTGAATAAAGACAAGAAGAGCACACTGAAGAGGAGGATAGATCATAGGCGTTAGATCTAAGCACAGGTTCCGACCACCATTGGATTGAGGAAAACCTGCATGATCTTTAAAAGTGCAAGGAGTAGAGGGCTCACGAAATCCCAGCGTAATCTGAGCCGTTAAATCAAGATCACATCTGGATCACTGATCGAAGTTTCGAGGATCATGTGTTGGAAATGTCAAAGAAACAATGCAACAAAAATCATGATTTCTCGATATGAAAAATCCCGGCGTAATCTAAGCCGTCAAATCAAGATCACATATGAACCGTTGATCAAAGTTTCGAGGATCACGTGTTGGAAATGTCAAAGAAACAATGCAACAGGAATCCTGATTTCTCGATATGCAAAAACCCGACGTAATCTGAGCCATCAAATCAAGATCACATTTGAACCGTCGACCTGACTCATGTCAGCAGTCCACGTCATCTAGGAACACATGTCACAACCAGGTAATGACAAGTGTCAGACTGATTCAACATTTCAGGCACATGTAAGTCATGAATCAGAGTGACACGTGGTAGTATTCAACACGTGTCAATCCATGTGTGACGTCAGTAGATGGACACCTTGTCGGAGTTTCGGGGATCGAGATTTGGAGATGTCAAAGTTTTTTTAACATCAAGAACCCCGAAATCGCGATATGCAAATTCGTGATTTAATCGCAGCCGTTAAGTTAAGAAGTGATCTGGACCGTTGATTTTCTTCATGGAGTATCAGGGATTGGGACTTTGAAGTGAAAAAAACACTTGGCAACAAGAATTTCGAAATCGCGATATGCGATATCGCGATTCAATCGTAGCCATTGAATCGAGAATGAATCTAGACCGTTGATTATAGCTCGTGTTGGAGTTTCGCGAATCGCGATATCAAGAAGAAAAGAAACAAATGAAATAAGAATCCCGATTTCGCGATATGCGATATTGCGATCCAATCATAACCATTGAAACAAGTTCAAATCTGGACCGTTGGTTCAACTCCGTGTCGGAGTTTCACGAATCGCAATATGGAGAGACAAAAGAAACAAAGCAACTTGTATTACGAATTTGCGATATGCAAAATCGCGAAAGCACCTTATGCATAAGGCTGTGGTCACGGGAAGAGAAGGAGTCAGTCCAGATAAGCTCCATTTCAGAGTCTCAAAGATCACGACATGAAGTGTCGAGACACTTGGGCACAGGAATGCCGAAATGCCGAAACCCGATTTAAAAAGGCAAGAATAATAAAGGTCATCCAACGGTGCGGATAAAACTTGAATGTGATCAGAGGGTTACTGTTCTTTCTCACAGATTAAATTTTTAGTTACAAATCCGTTAGTGAAATGGACTCATGATTGTTAATCAGTTGGCATTTCAGTTGCTTAGACAGTTGTCGTCATTTTGCCTAAGGCATTGGGAAGTTGAACCGTCGTGTTCGTGTGTATAAAAGAAGATGAAACAGACTGTGTCAGGTTGGTGGTTTTGTAAGTGAAAAAGAATGAAACTGTAAGAATAGAGTAGAAGAGGATGCACAGGAGGAGATTGAGCATATGTGAAGTGTGAGATGAAATGCAGAGCAGAATAACAAAACGAGTTGAAGAAGAGCAGAATGAGAGTACGAGTTGATGCAGAGCATACCTGCTGAATAGATAGAGGAAGAGAAGAGCAACAGAATAGTGTGCAGAAGACCAGATTTACAAAACAAAGAAAGATTGGTAAGAACTCATTTATCTGTAAAGTTGAATGTTTATTTATCCATTTATATTTCAAGGTGGAAGGGAGGTGTGGGAGCTTGAAGACAGGAAGTTGTAGCTTCCATCTGGTTGTAGCCAGAGAAACTAGGGTGGCAGGGTGGTGCTAGGGAGAACAAATGTTCTCTGTTATACAGGTTGGGGCCTGTGTAACGGGAAGTTGGTGCTTCCATCCAATTGGTGCTGGAACATTCAGGAAGTTGGTGCTTCCATCCAGTTGGTACTGGAATATTCAGGGAGTTGGTGCTTCCTTCTAGTGGGTGCTAGAGAAACTAGAGAGTTGGTGCTCTCAAACAAGTTGCAGCTTGTAAAACAGAGGTTGCAGACTCATATTGAGTTGGTGATCAATTATAGATGATGTACAGAACTTAAAAGACTGCCTATCATTTCGAAGAAGAAGAGGTTTTCTCCCTTTATGGGTTTCCTCGTGAAAAAATATGTCTCTGTGTATACTTTATGTGTGACTGTTGTTCTTTACCTTTATTGTCCATATGTTGTATATTGTTGATGACCACATGAAGAAAGATTAATAATATTTTAACAAACTTAAAATTGTTTAAGCTCACATACAACTGATTCACCCCCCCTCTTAGTTGTATTAATAATTCCAACATAGTTGTGATTGAATTGTTAAGTGTAAACAATTCTAAGATCACTTTATGAGCTTTTGTAAATATCACAAAAAAAACATATTGTTTATGAAATACTAATAAATATGTTTGGTTGAATGCAAGATGGAAGTATTACAGGAAAAATGGCCTCAAGTATGGCACTGTTGAAAGCCATAAAAAATACTGATGCATATTTCTCCAACAACCAAGAAATTTTGAGACGGAATCTCATACATGGGGAAAATTTGAATTTCCTTATAGAAATAATTTGAATTTCTAAAGGTAATTGTTACAATACTATCGCATGTTGAATGTATGTGTGTGATACAGATGAGATAATGGTTATTGAAGTTGGAATGCTTGGAAAGAACAAATATAGTTGGTCCATTAGAGATTATAATTGCATATCGTTAGTGGGGATCTGTTAATGAGTTGGATCTCTCCTTGTGTGTGAAATACTTGGAAAGATGGATCGTTGAAGGATTGTGTAGCAGTGAAGGAATGCCTGAGCCTAAAAGGGTGAGTGCAACAAATAACATGCAACTCAAGAATTCCATAGTGAGCTCAATTCTTACAAGAAGTATCTATGAGAAATAGAACAAAAGACTTACAACTGAAATATGAAGAAATGAATGTAGTTCTTGGAAATAAGAGCACCAAAAGGATAATAAACTTTAATGGCAAAGACATGACATTTTTTTAATACTTTTGTGTGTACATTGTATATAATGAAATGAGGAAAATGCATAAATAAGGGGGAGGATAATGTAGTACCCCTAGAATGAACCCCAATTGTAAATGTGCATGTGTTTATACGTTGATGAGCCAAGATAGTATAAGCTAAAGTGCCTATGTTATTATTAGGCCAGGGAGCCTAGATGCTAAAAGGCTAACGAGCCTATAATTGTAATATGTAATCATTCATATTATTAATAAAATACATCACTATTGCAGACCAAGTTAGATGAAAGAGTATGGGGGGCTAGGATTCCATGAGAGGGAAAGGGAGCTAAAGGTTTAAGGATAAAGGGCTAAGTCAAGGGACTTAAGCTTAGGAATAAAATAGTATTATTCCTAAGCCATAAAGTCATAGAACATTATGTTATCCTAAGTTCCCAAGGGAATGGAACAAATTACAAGTGGGGAACATGCTAGTTACTTATGTGCCAAGTGTCAATTTAGACACATGCATAGATGATGTGGGGATTTAGTGTAATTCCCATCATTCTTTATGGTATTCTTACCATTCACGGAGGGGATTCATTATATATGGATTACTAGGGTTGGAGAGTGGAGATATGGAGCTTGGTAAACCCTATAAATCCTTGGTGGTTTGGGTTTGAAGAGGCAGATTTTCATGCATGTGCGATTTTGGTAGAAGATGAAGGTTGTTAGGCCTACAAAATTTCTCTCTAGGTGAGAGAACTATTGGTTAGGTGAGGAAATTATAGAGAAGCCTTTTGTTCCAAGAGAAATAATGCCTTGAGACTTCATGTTTGACCTGTTGTTGAAGCCCTAGAAGGGAATTGGGACAGTTGAAGGACTATTGGGGTGAGACATGCATGTGGGGAATGAGATGCTATGAGCTAGGAAATGCTACTGGAATTGGCACCAGAACTTATTTTTTGTTTTGTTACCTGTTATACCTTAGAGGGACTGGTGAGAGAACCTTTTCCCTGGTGGAGTCATAGCCCCAGCTCGGGGGTGACCCACTACTGAGAGATTATGAGAAGTGAGGTCTATGGCTAGGAGGAACGTCTGAGGTATGCACACAGTTGATGTTTTTACAACAACAGATAAATTTTCTTCTTATGTGTAATAATATGTTGTGCAATGTCCATACTTATGCTAAGTATATGGTGTTGTAGTTGTACAATGTTGTAATTATATTTACATGTTGTTTAATGTGTGTAATGTATTCATTTTTGTGGATGAAATTGCATATGTATGCATGGATTATTGTATTTTGTTAGTTATCCATATTGTTGCATATGCAGGGAATTCTTATTAACTAAATGGTATCAGAGTTGGAAATTTTGGTGTGGCATGGACAACTTGGGGATGGGTATGCTATAATGTGGTATCAGAGAAATTTTTTGTCGGATTGCTGGTAATGGGGATGCTACACTATCTTAGAGAATTGATCAACAACCATGAATACATGATCATTGCCATGCTTTGTGGAGAGGAGACCTATCATGTAGTCTATTGAGATGGATTCCCAGGGCCCATCGAGATTATGCAAAGGGGTGTACAATCCTTATTTTTTAATGGATGTCTCGGCTATGGAACTCAAAGTGCATGATCTGATATACTTACTAACATATTGTTGAAGCTTTAGCCAATATAAATATTTATGTAGTATTGTTAATGTTTTATCCATGCCAAAGTATCTTGTCAACCGATTGTAGTGGGATTCCCAAATCATCTTCGCACGCTCACTTGAAGGAATACAGAGATGACCCAGATGGAATAGTAGTCCATCCTAAAGATGGAAGTTAGAAATGACCATGCTTGTTCCCAAAATATGGTAGGTTGTAGAAAAGTTAGGATCGTTGTCATAGAGTTGTAACCACCCAGATGTCTCATGCCCGCAAGAGTTGAGCACTATGGTTAGTGCTGCAAATGGAAGTCAACTGAGGTAGTCAACGACATGATTGGTGTTCCATTTCTTACATGAATTGCAGAGGCATGTGATCTGTATGGATGAATGTCTCCTTCCATAGAATGTAATTCTTCCATTGGTGGTAGGCTTGTACGATGGAATACATTTATTTCTCATAGGTGGGGTAATTACAGATGACATATAAGAGTGTGTCACTATGATAGGCCATTGGATGACCATACTGAGTGAGAATGGAACCAAAAACATAATCAAAAGCACCGGTCTCAATCTCAAATGGTTGTTGCAAATCAAGTAAGGTGAGCACCAGGGATGAGCATAAGAAATGTTTTATATCATCAAAATATTTTTGTTGTGATCTACCCCACATAAATTTTTCTTTTCAACCACCCTTGGTCACTTGGCTAAGAGCCCATGCAATATGGGAGAACCCCAATACAAATCTATGATAGAAGTTGGTGGGGCCTAAGAAACTCTGAAGCTTGGTGAATGTTTTTGGGGTTGTCCAGTCATGAATGAATTGGAATTTGGATAGATATACATGCACACCATGATAATATACAATGTATATGAGGTATTGGACCTTGTTCATGCTGAATGAGGATTTCTCTAAGTTAGCATATAAATTGTGTTTTCACAGACTGTGGAGGACCTGTTGAATGTGTTGCAAGTGTTCTGCCCAAGTCTTGTTGAAGATGAGAATGTCATCCAAATATACAACCACAAAGGAATTGGTGAAAGGTTGCAATATGTCATCCATCAACCTCATGAAGGTGGTTGGGGAATTCGTCAAGCTAAAGGGCATGACCAACCACTCAAAAATACCTTCTTTAGTCTTGGAAGCAGTCTTCCATAAATCAATCTGTTCTATGGGGACTTGGTGGTAGCCCGACTTTAGATCAATATTAATGAAATAATTGGCCCCCTTGAGTTGGTCAAGAAGGTCATCAATTCAAGGAATTGGGTGTCAAATCTTGCTTGATATTTTTATCAGATCTTTGTAATCAATACAAAGTCACTAGGTCCCATATTTCTTCTGTACAAGCACGATTGAGCTTCTGCAAGGTGAGGATATTGGTCAAATGTTCCCTTTTTGGAGCATCTCTTGGATTCGGTGAATTATTTCTTCATTTTCCAAGAGAGAGCATCGATACACGGTCCTGTTAGGAAAAGGCATTCTAGGAGTTATCTCAATTGAATGCTTGACCTGACAATGTAGATGCACCACGGTAGGTGAAGTGAATATGTCCCGATATTCTTCCACGAACTTGTCCACTTTCTTATGCTACATAGTGGAGCCTTGTGTAGAGGACATGGATGTGGTTGTGATATTCCATTCACTCTGAGAGAGAATAATGAAGAGGGAAATTTTCCCAGTCCAGGAGATGACCTTTGTGCATTGATTAGCTGAGACCAAAGAAATTGTGGTCGGAGGAGCTACCTCTGGGATCCTGTAAAATTGTCTTCTCATAATAACAATGACACTACAAGGTCTAGACTCATATACAACATGGTGTTTCCACATATATGGTTGGCCTAAAATAACATCACAAAATTCAAGTGTGGAAACATAACACAACATCTCATCCTTGAAGAGATTGATGTCATAGGGAAGGTGACACTATTGGCTAACATGGAGATCTCGTCCTTGGTTGAGCCACCCGATGTTTAAAAACTATGGATGTGGTGTTGCCATCAAATCCAATTGGTTCATGACCTTTTCTAAGATGAGGTTCTTTTTGCCTCCACTATCAATAATGAAATGTAGTGGATCCCCCTTCACCCACATATGCGAGTGAAAAAGGTGCTCACCTTCCTCTGACTCTTTTGGTTCATTTGGATGAATCTTGGTGGTAACAATTGTGGCACTAGTTTCTGCACCAATGATCTACTTTGTCTTGTATGGATCTGAATAAAAGTTGGAGGTTGGATCTGACTCTGATGCTTTCATATCAGCCACCAATGACTGCTTCAAATTTCATTCATCAGTGTTGTGATAGGGTATTTTATGGAATTCACACCACTTCCCAGGGTCTTTATTCATATTCACATTACCCTTCTTTATATGCGGCTTAGATTGGTTGTCCTATGGTTTCCCATCCTTGATTTGTCCTTTTTTCTGTGTGTTGGGGCTTCATTTTCCCATATTCTGTTGTGATGCATTCACATAACCAAAGTACCACTTATTCCTCCACTTAATTTTTTGCTCGATTTTGACAACATATCGATAAGCGACTCCCAACAATGAGATGTCCACAATCTCCATTTATGTTTGCATGTACTTGTGTAGGGCCCAAAAGTATTTTAGAACTATATGTCACTCAGATTCTCAGATACCTAGCTTGGTGCGCAAGGTATGGATGGTATTTGTGAAATTCCATAAGTTTTGGTCCCTCTCCTAATAGAGTGTGGTCCATCTCGTGTACTGGTCATCGTAGTTTCCAACATGGTAATATTGTTCCTTGATGGAATCCATAAAATATTCCCAAGTGGACTCAGCCCCAAATATTCTAGAATCATCTATCGGTTTTTACTCATAGTAATTCTCCCACTGATAGTTTACATGGGGGACCGCCTCAAGGAGCACAAAGGTGATATTTTCCCTATTGGAAATATTGTGGATAGAGAAATAAAATTTTAGTATATTTAATCATTTTTTCCAAATCATACACATATATATTACCTTCAAATGTAGGAATATAAAAATTAATTTGTACCTTGAAGCGGGAGGCACCTCCAAAGTGGTCTCTTGATGAAGATGCCTCTGTTGTTGTCAACAAATACCAAAGGATTTGTGAAAATTGATCCATCATCTTGTTCCTTATTTTTTCAAGGAATTTCGTGAGAAATTGCTTAATAGGATCTATTTCTCCCTTGTATCTATGTTCCTCTTCCATGGGTGGCCTTCAATATCGATGAGGAAGGTCGTCTAAAGGTTTGACCAGTTTGATTCCCAATGCTTGATACCCTGACCTCATTGGGAACATGCATCGAGATATCGATAAAGAGAGGACTGCTCTGATACCAATGATCTAGATTTATGAGGGAATACAATGAAACACAAAAATAAGACAGAAACATAGAGATACAACAATACTCAATTTCTACTAAAGACTAAAATACGTAGAGACTGTAAAAGAAAATACAGAGTGAAATGAAGTCGCTAGAATGGTGGTATCTTATCTCTGAGAAGAGATGTCATGGATAGGAACATTTGCAAGATGATGATCACAATGAGGCTCTCAAGGCCTTTTTAACATAAAGAATAAATGAGAAAACCTTAAACATATGAAACCCTAAACCAAAAAGATGAAATTCCAAAAGGTTTGTGGGCCTCGATGGCAGTGGTCGATACGTCAACTTCCTCAAGGCGTAAATTTTGCATATGCTATCTATTTGGGGCACTTGATACTTCTTCTAAAAGGTCTAGTTGAGGAGTAGATATTCCAAATATCCTAATACATTCCAATAGGAATCTATTGGGTGCTTCCATGTGAAAAAAATGTTGTTTAGGGCCTCAAAATGACCCCGAAAGTTTGGGACTTGAAAAAATGTAGAAAAACTTCCAAAATAGAAACTATATGTTGATCCAGTGGAATAGGTGGGAGAACACAAATTTCCACCTAGATAAAACATATATTCACCTAATATTATTATAAATAAACTTTTTTTTTAACCTTATATCACATGGACATGACTAGCACCTAACAAAGAACCCGTGGACCAATATGTGTTTTATATTGTACACGACTTTAATCATTTACATGTGCCAAGGTTAGGATGAGGTCTTTGGTTTCATGTTGGTTTTCAATTCTTTGTAATATTGGTTGAATTATGTGACTTGGTCACATTAAATTGATGGATTAATTCAATCATAGAGCAAACAATTCACAAACATAAACCCCTAATAATGAATAATCAAACTATAGAATGTGTACTAGGAAACTGAATATCGTAACATTGTACATGGTATTGTTGGTATGAAGAGAGTTACATGATTAGTCAAAATCAAATCTTAGAGGAGAATTTTTATGACTCAAGTTGTATAGGTGAATCACTCTTTAAGTTCAAACTCACAAATATGGAATCATTTACAATGAAATAATATATTTTTCTATACAAATGAGGGATCAAATGCACGAATGGAGGTAGCATTGAAGTAATGTTGAAATTGGAGGTGTTCATACCCTACCCCAATATAGATTTGAACCTGTGACATCATAGGAGGAAACACATTCTTAACCATTAGGTCCACTCAAGTTGTATACAAACTTACATATGTGTATGTATCTATGTATGTATGTATGTATGTATGCATATAATTTTATTTAATCCTTTCTCCTTTTTTTTATGTTTTTTTCTAATAAACTAGACCCTTATTTAATATATATCAAATTAAAGTTTCTTTATATATATATATATATAACTCTCTATTAGTGGGAAGAAAGAGAGAAATTGAAACTTGAAATTGGGGTTCTATGTTATGAACCAAGAGCCTTGAAAATGATAGAAAGTCAATGAATACAATCCACTTTGAGGGGGAAACCTCCTTTTATAATATATCCAGTTCACAAGACAAAATATTATGATCTTAAGATTAGGTCTCCTTGGTATATATATAGGAGACAAAGGGTACAATTATAATGAAAGGGTACAATGAAAGGTTCTATCTAACCTACTAATATAAAAAATAAACTAATAATGAATTCTTATTAAGGCCTTAACATATCCCCCCTCTTTAATAATATTTTTCCCTCAAATCTCATAATTGAGGGTGTTTCTTCACAAATTGCTCATTTCCCCATGTAGCTTCTTCTAGAGGCACATTCTTCCACTTGATTAGGTATTCCATAATGGTTCTATTCCTAAGAGATAAATAACATTGATCTATAAATCTTTATGTTTCAATAATCAACTTCCCTTCTTCATCTAACTCTGGAAGTTATATTAGCACTGCCATCGTTTGTCGCAAAACCTCTTTTAGGAAAGATACATGAAAAACCTTATGAATGTGAAAAGAAGGAAAATCTAACTCATATGCCACTTGTACAATCATGTGAATAATCTTGTAGGGTCCATAAATTTTGGAGCTAATTTATTATTCTTCTTTTTCTTGAGTGTGGACATCTTATAAGGTTGTAGTCTAAAAACTACCCAATCACCCTCCTCAAATTGTATTTTACTTCAATGTTGATCTACTTGTTGTTTAATCCTATTTTGCATCATTTGAAGGTTTTCCTTAAGAATTGTCAAAGTTTCTTTGGTATTCTCCATATTTGACTCTATTTCTTGTACTTTGGAATTATCTTGCAAAAAATATGAGATACTAGGAGTTGGATTGTTGATATTTTACATAATTTCAGAAGTTATTCCTAAGTGTAATTGTATTGGTTATTCCTAAGTGTAATTGTGAAAGGGTTTATTCATAAGTCATGTCTTTTAGGTCTTTTAGAGTATAGATAGAGGTTATATCAAGTCATTTTGATAACTCATTGAATATAAGACAGTAGTATGCACTTATCTAGGAGGTTATTCTTGGTTCATGTATGGATCTCCTTGGTCTTGATTTCGTGAAAGAGCATTGTATGACATTTTACACATTGGAGGAATCTATACTGAGGAAATTTTGAAGGGTTTTCTCCCCCTTGAGGGTTTCCATGAGAATATCTTGTTGTTATGTGGATATGTATCTTTCATTTGTGATCCTTTTTCATATTAAATATATATATATATATATATATATATATATATATATCATCTCTTATGAAAAACCAACATGGTATCAGAGTGGGACCAGGCCTAAATCCCTCATAGGAGGGCTTGGGAAAATAAGAGAGATAGCTTGCATTTGGATTCGGTGGGATTGATATGAATAGTGAGAGAGATGAGAGAAATGAAGGAATTAATGTCATGAGCAGTGGCACCTGCCGCTGCAAAGTTGGATCCATGACCGAAATTTGAAGCCATCGACTGTAAATATGGACTTAGAAATGGAAATCCCATCATCATATCTTCAAAGTACAATGGATACACCCTCGTCGAAGAAACCCCTTGGGTGTAATAAATATGGAAAATGAAGTGCACGCTATAATGCTTCCAAGGACAGAAGATCTGGTAGCCTGGTGCATTTGGTTAGTTCCAATAATTTCTTTTCTCTTATGAGATGTGTGGAAGGCATAGAAGAGGAGTGATATTTGGATTCCAAGACACGCTCTTGCTCTCAATTTGTTTATTATCCAATTTCTCTCTTTTAATGATTATTCACATATCAACGTATATTCAGGGAACAACTACAAAAAAAAAGAGGTGGTGGTCTTTTTCGTTAAAAATCAATTGGTGATTGATAGCGAAAGACTTATGACATGTGTGATCATGGCTTATTTACTTCCAAGAATGGCTCGTTTAGGCTCTACTATGGTGGGGAGCGATCTCACAACATTGGAATTGAGTATAATACTCAATGTTGTCTCTAAGATTCATTATGTTTGGAAAGTGAAGAAGCCAAATAAATTATCGAGTACTCCTCCTCCTGACTTTAATATGGAGAAAAAATAATCTGACATAGAATGGTCCATGGTGCCCAGAAGATCTACATAGAGAAACGTGATGAGGGTGACATAGATTTGTGAGCTATGGAAATCCTTGAATCTCAGGGCCCCAACGGTGCCCGTGATCTTGTGCACGTCTATGACTTTCTTTAAAATACCATAGGCCTAGTTTCATGTTGTGGAGTTGTCAAAGTTGGTGGAGGTATCATGATACCAAAAGACAACCTCTATGGAAATTTGTGATACATTACCATTTAGTTTCGAAAATGATGGAGCTTCCAAGTAGAAGGATCCACCGAAGTGTTGTATTTTAAGCAATTTATTTGATTGATGGTTTCAATGGTAGAATTGGGTCTCAGTGCACACCGTATTTTCAGTGACCATGTCTCATCTATCTGAGGTGAGGATAATTGAGATAAGGAATATATGTGGTGATTTGGTAAAAATATTAAGAATTAAAACATTGAATGGAGATGTGAAAACTCATTGGACCGGATTGATTAGCTAATCATGGGCGGGAGAAAATGGGATTTGCAATTTTCAATATATTTAATTTTGGATGTGATTATGTGCACCATGTGGTGTTGGTAGCGATGAAAATGACCGAAGACATCGTTTCAAAATCTCCAAGTAATGGCATTACCATGAGGAAGATAAATAAGATGGCATTGTTTCAAATCCTCCAACACAAATGATGACACTAGATATTGATAAATTCCAGTGGGTTTATGAGCATGAGAATGTTGTGGGAGGAATTTGTATAATGTGAAATGAGAATGCCTTTGATGAAATTATGGTGTGAATAAATATGCTAGAGAGGCTTATGAGAGAGGCCTATACAAGAATATATTTTCGTGACTACTTTATGATACCGACAATGATCCAATACGTGCAACGTAAGCCTGTAGGGGCCATCCCGCCTTCTTGTACTTTGTCGACAACATTAGTGTTGCATCATTTTGGTATCAGTTTGGTATGATAGCCTAAATATTTTGAAGGCCATGGATAAATAGGAGTTGTGTAAATACCAAATTAATTCTTTGGGAGTCAAACCTTATTCATGGTTGGCGTTTGCATCTACTTGGAGCCAAGTCTTTGGCATAATCAATGTTAGTTATGATACAAATTGTCTGGCATTGTTAAGTATTTCATGATCACTTGAACCGTTGGTGCATGTTTATGTCAAATGATATTCATGATAAATGCATATGGAAAAGTGTAATATTGGAATGATTAACTTAGGAAAATGATAAGAGAAGAACTATGGTTGTTGATGGAATGCCCCTTCCCTCCTAGGTATTCCAGGACCTCCAGGTCTTGGATCTTCAATCTCCTGAGCTGAATTATCTCTCTGGGCCTTCAACAAACCCTAAACACATAGTTCCTCTTGATGTCACCTGCAAGTTCGAACTACTTGCAACTCTGCTCTCTGGCGCTTGGCAACAATGATTTTTGAGTACTAGTATGGCGCTAAACTCTTCCCTTGATGTGACCATGAGTTGTGACCTCAGGCCAACCCTTTCATAACTTTATCTTCGATGATATTGTGACCTCTGCCTTTGTTTCCTTCTGAAACACTTTTCTCCGAATCCACGGATATTTTCCATGTGCCTCCCTGGATCTGATGGTCCAACTGTACTTTGGGTTTTGCGACTTCGTGAAATTTCACTTACCCTAAACACCACTTCTCTGGACCTCTAACTCCCAGATTTTCTAATCTATTGCCACATGTCTCCTCATAGCCAATGGTTAAGATTCACCTCATGACTTCGGCGATCCCACTTCTCAACACTTCAAAATGGTCCAAACTCCAAAATGTTGAAATAACTCCCGACTAGCCTCCATGCAACATTTCCCAGATCTGACGATCTGGAATGATACCAATCCCGCCTGGATGGATCTCTCTTTGTTAATTCTGGGAAACCTCAAAGGACTCCTCCCTTTGAATATTTCTCACCACTCTTCCTCCTGAGCTTTGTTCCTCCTTGAACTTTTTCCTCCTTAGAATACTCTTTTTGACACTTATTCGAATTTAAGCCTGTGCATTCCTTGCAACAGGTCCTCCTCCACTACTTAACTTCTCTGTGGACAATCTTCGCTACCCCTTTCGAACTTCTAAGTCAAAATACTCTTTCATGCACTCCTTGCAAATGAAATTCCTCCAATCTACCTCTCCAAAACTTTCTAAGTTAAAATGGACTCTTTCACACACACCTTGCAAACATTGTGCACTCCTTGCACATATAAATTTCATGTTATCTCTTCTAAGCTCGCGAGTCAAAACAGACTATGTCAACGCACTCCTTGTAGACACTATGCACACTTGCACTTGATCATAGAAGAGAAACAATTGGAACTTATCTAAATGTTTACAGATTCATAAATTCAACCATCTAAATGCATTCATACACACAAGAACAATAAACAATAGAGAATTTCAAATAAACAGAAAGTTTACCATTCATTCAGATAGACAGATCAAGACCAGCCATTTGGGACAATGATCCTCTGTTGTATTCATTCAAATTAAATGTACATGTGTTTATAAAATATGATAAGCTTCAACTTCTTCTACAACATATACAATAGATTCAACAGCCACAAAAATAACTTCAAAAACCCATAAACAACCTCTACTAGAAACAATACAAATCTTTATACAAGAGGGGATCTTCGAGCTCTTCCCTCCAACTACTCTAGAGATATCCTATCAAATTAAAAGCTATCAACTACTTAGAATTTATTACAATAAATATTTGTGACAAACAAATAAGATCGAACACATCGAATATGTACTGCACTCAGGTTCATTAAAATAAAATACATTCCCCAATGATCCTCATGAGATCGTCCACCTCAAAACATTAAAGATGTTCTTTAATTACAATCCATTTTCAAAAGATTTGCGTGATACACATTCTTCAAGATTTAAAACAGTTCAAAATGTGTGCTAGTGCGCTTAACTACCCTCCACTCGTGATTTTCTCACGATGCTCTTGCATCATACTCCTCTGCTGAAAAATTCATGGACTCCTGTCCATGAGCTCCTGCACTCACCTTCCATGCTTTTGGATGTCCAGTTCGCTTACTTGACTGGAATATTCTATTGGGCGTCCTTTCCAATTTTCCAAATACTCAAAGTATGTTTTCCTCTTGGTCTTCCTACCAATTCGTTGATCTACGATCTGCTCCATCTACGGCTTTTCTGCTATAGACATCTGCTCTTTCCACTGAATATGTACCTGATCTTTAGATCCTCTGGTTCCATCTTCCTTGTAAGGATACACGCCTCCAGAATTGAATATGGGTGATATACCCACATCTTCTGGCAGCTCTATCTCATAATAATTCTCACCAAATTTTCTTAGGATTTTGCACGGTCCTATCTTCTTTAGATTTAGTTTATTATATGTTCCCCTTGGAAACCTCTCTTTTCTAAGATGTGATATAACTTGATCTCGAACTTCAAATTTAAGTTTCCTCCTATGTTGATCAACTCTGTGTTTATATTCACCATTGCTCCTCTTCAACTGCTCTTTGATCTGATTATGAAGCTCCTGCATTTCTATAGTGAATTCTTCGGCTCCAATGCTCCTAAATTCACTCTGCTCCAGATCTCTGAAATCTAACACTCCCCTTGGATTCATTCCATACACTATATGAAATGGACTCCTTATGGTTCTTCTATTCACTCATTCATTGTATGCAAACTCCTCTTGTGCTAGAGTCTAATCCCACTGCTATTGTTGGGACTCAGAAATGTCATATTTTCATCCACCTTTCCCTTCACTATTCCTTACATTTCATCGCCCCATTAAACCTTCATCATACCATTTTCATAAATACATTTGTGTTTCACATCATTATTTTCCACTTTATTCATTTTAGTATTAAAAGTGAATTTATGATTAAATATTAGAAAATATACATGTTTTCATATATATCTCAATTATGTGTGAGCTTTGTAATGTGTAGGAATATGTGGATGATTAATT
>ML784007.1:276884-308449 GCA_009831015.1 Picea engelmannii
CTATGAGTTGGAAAGCAAGGTGCACTGAGACATCCTATATATAGGATACCTTGTAACCTCACTTTCCTATTTCGACTTCGTTGTAAGCTTCCTTGATGTGTTGTGCCAGGGAGCGGTCTGAGGCATTCCCTAGCTAAAAATGTTGAGGCTCAGGTCCCTTCATACTTAATACTGTAATCTTGTGGATCAACACTGGATCCATAGTAATCCTTTGGTTGAGCCACAGGTATATTCCATGATAGCACAACAAGAGGAGTTTAAATTAAGCATTAACCTCCTGGTGGCGGCTAATATGGGGAATCTTCATTACATTCAAAACAGTACTAGACTGCGCTAGTCCCTTAATCCATGGTTGCGAGATGAGGCAAGTCTTCTTCCCATTATTTTTGTCAAGTAGAGGTGGGGAACTAACATAGCATAGTTCTTCTTGTCGCCTAGATTGAAATCGTTTTTCTTCAATAGTGGGATCTGTCCTAACTGACTCCCGACTACGCATATTCCCTTCGGAATGTACATGGTGAATAGAGTGTACTCATAATCTCATGGGATGATGTTGTGGTTAACGACACTAGCCAAAGGGGGGATGTACTCAGGTAGGATCGATGGTATCTTATTCACATTATCCAGATCATCACGGTGCTTACTTCGCTGCTCAGTCGTGGGGTTATCATGGCCAGAACAACATCTAGTCGAAGGGTAAGCTTGCAATCACCTAGTCGATGATGCCTGGACACCTTCAGATAATAGTTTTTCAGCCATTATATTCTTTAATATCTCCTCAACATCCTTCTCTAATTTAGTAGGTTCACCCGACATTCTCACTTTTAAATAGACAGGTCGGGGTAGACGAAAGGACAAGCGGGGTAGAAAAATGAGTGGCGAGGTCTAGCTTCAGATAACAAAACTCGACACACAATCAATTATCTTCTTAGCTCTATTAATCACAGGTAGCAAAAATTGGTCCCAACACAACGACCAATGAGTTAAATAAGTGGGGCCTCGTAACAGATTCGTCCAATGGTCATGAATGATTCTATCAATGTAAATATGTTCTTTATGGCGTGGTCTCAATGTCCCAAAATCGGTCCATCAATCCATAAATTCTTTTTCCAACCGTTCTGGAGCGCCATTCTAATAGTCAGGGCGCCTCCAATAGTCATATAGCTTCACCAGGGAGAAGTCCCATTATGTGTGGTCCTGTTTCTCTAGGGAGGCTCAAATATTGCAAACCTACCTCCTGTGAGATTCCAGTCTGTGAAGTCTTCCATCTTTTCTCTATAGCTTCCTGTAGCTTTTCCAACTTAGTTTTTTTTAATTAATCTTCCTTGCCTTCTTTCCTATGATCTGATCTCTCTAACTTTTTCTGGAATCCTCTTTCCATTCTTATTCTTATATTCCCCTAGTGTATTGACTTCACACTACTAATGTTCTCTCAATGGGTCTGAGTTTAATATCTCTTCTCTTAATACTTCCTAGGTGGATATACTTCTTTATTGCATGGATAGGTCCTTCAAACTTTCTTGCATTCTTTTAACCTTGACAACTAATTCTCTTTCCTTTTGTCCCTCCTACATTGTTACTTTGTTCTGTTTCTTCGACTTCTCCTCTCGTTCTTCTATTAGTCAATCTATTTTTCTAGCTATGAAATCCCTTAGTTCTTGATTTTTATTTTCTGTAGTTTCTTCCTCTGCTTTCCTTATGATCTGATCCTTCTCAATCCAATTCTTACCTAGAAAAAGTGGGAAAGGGGCGTTGTTCTCAACAAACTTAATGACTTCAAATTCCTCTTCAGTCGATGTTCCATGAATAATGATGGGTACATTAGTAACTCTTCCACATAAGGTTATCATCTTTTCCTTAAACAAGCCTATCCTTCCCAATGAAGGTACCACAATAGGCTTTCCCAAAATTTCTCAAGTGTCTTTTGTCATAATATTCACTTGTGTTTCCTCATCCAAGACACACTCTATGTCGAAGTCTTCTATTCTTGCATTTATGCATTGTTTTCCCCAACTTATTATGTATTGTACATCTCCTCTAGGGTCATAGTGTTGGACCTGCAATCTACAAAAAAAAATGTATAGGTTCCTACATCCATTTATTAGTCCAAAAACTCTTTCTATGCATACGAATAACATATATTTCTTCATTTCTATTAGCATTACTCAGATCAACTCTTTCTTTCAACTGCTCCCTAGCCTTCAAACTAGGACATAATCTATTAAACATACTTAAATTCATGCTTTCAAAACAAAAAAAATTCACTTATCTTTCTCTTTTCAAAGCACAAAGCTTACATCTTTTAGGATCTTACCTCTTTTCTTCAGATCAAATTTAATTCTTGGCACAAAGCTTACCTCTTTTCGGATCTTACCTCTTTTCCTTAGATTGAATTTATTTCTTGGCACAGAGATTCACAAGTCAAGTAGAGTATTGCACACTTCAGCAACATATCTATGCATAGAGCTTCTCTTTTCTTTACTTCAGTTCCCAGCAATCACAGTTTCAGGTCTTGGCAATGGAACCATTTGTTGGCACAGGGGAAAACCCAGGGTTCAACGCTCAACAATGCACCAACAAAACCCTAAATATTGGCCCTTTTGGTAACACCTATGGAGCAAGAGAGTCTCACCTGAGGTAGAAGCAGGGGGGGTTACAGGACGCAGGTGTATGTAACCAAGCTAGGACACAGATCTGTGATAACAACACTTTGCAGAGTATTCTAGTAACACTTAGAAGGTGATATGCATTAGTTTCCTAACCTTAGTAACATCGCAAAACATACCCAAATATAGATCGGCTCAGTAAAAATTAATCACTTCAACCACTTATCACATAGCACTGAGTTAGATCTAGCATTCATTCATCCTTCACAAAAGTAAATCACTAAGAAATAACATATCTATCTATCATACATAATAACCAAAGAACTGAGAATATTTATAACATAAACAACACATCACAAAGAAAACTAAAGATACAAGATATCTTTGGTTCACCCCAGTGTGGAGCTATGTCCACCAACTGCTTCATCTTCTTTATTATTCATCAATCTCTTACATTTAGTGACTCATGTGCATTAAGCCACGGAGTCAAGATTCGCATAGGACATGAGATCTTCACACTAAGCATCAAATCCTCCTTCCAAAACTAGGTCAAGGCATAGATCCAACTCTCTATCAAGAACAGAGCCTTACACATAGACATTCCCTTGCACAAAGCTACTCAAGTCACTTGCACTTAGCTTTGAAGGCTTCTGACTCTCTTTCTACAATAAATTCTTACTTATTTATAATTTTATAGGCCCTTACAATAATGCCTAATCATGGGTAAACCCCATGGGCCGACATCCCATAACCCATTACAAAAACCCTAAAGAACCACTTATTGGGTCCACATAGCCCACAAAATAAGTGAGATCCGTGATCTCAGCTCAACCTGGGCACTCCATCTTCAAATAGCCTATCGAAGTACAAAATTGGTCCAAACCTGACCAAGGTTTCCTCAAAACTTGGTCGAGAGCCAACAATTCATTAAGACAAATGGCATAAAAATCCATTCATACAATCCCTCATTTGTCTTGAAGGTTGTTTTTCACCTTCTCTCATCCTTATCTAGTGATATCCACTTTTCAAATCTATCTTTGAAAAAATGTTCTATCCACTTAAACAATCCATTAAGTCATCCATCCTAGTAAATGGAAATATGTACCTAATGGTGATCTTATTTATGGCTCTTGAGTCTGTACACATCCTCCATCCTCCATCCTTATTTGGACTCAACAAAGTTGGTACTACACATGGACTCAAGCTTTCTCTGACCAAACCTTTATCTAACAAATCTTGAACTTGTCTTTTTACCTCCTCATTCTCTTGAGGTGTCAATCTATATGCTTCTTTGTCTGATAGGCTTGCTTCTAGTATCAATTCAATGTGATGGATGATACTTCTTATAGGTGGCAATGAGCTTGGCAACTCATCCACTACCATGTCAGCAAAATTTTCCAACAACTCCTTAATTTCCTCAGGCAACTACTCCATAGAAGTACTTGTAAGGATAAATTTCAGCTTCCTCACTATAGCAAACTGCATCTCCTATTCCTTCTTAACTTCACTCAGAAGTTCCTTCCCACTCATGAGAAGTATGATCATGTTGGATTCTTCCTTCACTTTCTTCTCCTCAATGGGAAGCAACATATGTTTCCTACCATTATTCTCCAAGGCATAAGTATTTCTTCTCCCATCATGAATGACATTCCTATCATATGTCCATGGTCATCCCAACAAAACATGACATACATCCATGGGAACCACATCACATATAATTTCTATATATCCTCCTATTTTAAATTCAACCAAGCATTGTTTAGTTATCGTTACCTAATGACCTTTCTGTAAACATGAGACTTTATACGATGTTGGATGTGCGGTCGTCTCCATCTCCAATTTCTCCACCATCTCTATGGATACTAAATTATCAATGATCCCACTATCAATGATCACCTTGCAAACTCTGTCTTTAGTCTTGCAAGCTATCCTGAACAAATTGTTCCTCTGCACTAGTTTTTCAACATCTGGCTCTAGTTTTAAGAGAACCTTCTTCATCATCAAAGATCTCCCATATTTTTCACCTTCCACTTCAACATATCACTTATGTGCTTCTGAAATGTGAGCTTCACCTCCGTCTTTCTTTCTCTCGGGGCATTCCCAAGACATGTGTCCTAGATTTCCACATGCATAACACTTTACCTCTCCTCCTCTACCTCTTCCTCTTCCTCTTCCTCTAGAAAAAGAGTTTCTACCACCACTTTGTCTTCCATGAGAACTTCCTCCTATTTCAGAGTGACTGTGTGGTTTCTCTCTCTCACCTTTGGGATTCTATGCCTATCATGGCAAACTACTTTGCCTTTGTTTAAACTTCTACCTCTTCTTTGTTGACTATGCTTTCTAGCCAACTTCTCCTCTGCTTTCAGCGCATTCTGGTAAGCATCCTCCACTGTCCTTACTATCATCATGTTTATTTCATCTTGGATTTCATATCTCATGTCGTTGATGTATCTGGAAAATTTTTCCTCATCTCTCTCTCTTTGTCCAACCCTGATGTTCATCTTGTAGAAATCCTCTGTGTACTCCTTCACAGTCATTCCTTTCTATCTCAAGTTCTGCAATCTCCTGAACAAATTTCTCTGGTAGTCCTTGGGTATGAATTTATACTTCAGCTTGGCTACCATTCGATCTCAACTCTTAATCTGTTGTTTTCCCTTGGCACTTCTCCTGTCAACCTCCAGTTCATCCCACCACAGTGTTGCATGTCCTTTCAACCTGGTGATAACATGTTTCACCTTTTTCTCCTCATCGACATCTTCATAGTCGAAATACTTTTCCATTTCTCGTATCCAATCAAACAATTCTTCGACGTCCAAATTACCTTCATACATTGGGATGTATATCTTTTCTCTAGCTCCCAACTTGACAACCAATCTCAGCAAGTGCTCTTCCGCAGCATCCTCCACTACAGCTTCTTCAACTTCCACTTCTTCATTCTCTGCATCACTAACATCTCCAGCATCATGTGCTCTCTTTCACGTTGTTTCCATGGCATCCAACCTTTCTCTGAGTTCTTGCATCTCCCTTTACATAGCTCTATTTGATACAGGTGGTTCCACACATCTCCTAGGTGGCATTGTGCTAATGTATCTGATACCACTCGATGATATCAACCTACTTCTTTTTCTCCTTTTAATACAAAAATCAATTATGTTAGGCTCTGATGCCACTTATGATGTAACCCCCCTTCCCTCTTGTGGATTTTGCAACCTCCCGATCTTATATCTTCAATATCCTGAGTTGAATTAGCTCTTCGGGCCTTCAACAGACCTTGAACACTTAATACACACACACACAACCCCCCTTGATGTCACCTGCAAGTTCAGACTACTTGCAACTTCACTCTATGGCACTTGGCAACACTGATTTGTGAGTACGAGTCTTGCACTAGACTCTTCCCTTGATGTGACCATGGGTTGTGACCTCGAACTAACCCTTTCATAACTTTGGATTTGGAAATATTGTGACCTCCGCCTTCATTTCCTTCCGAAACACTTTTCCCTGAATCCGTGAATCTTTGCCGCGTGTCTCCTCGGATCTAGTGGTCCAATTGTACTTTGGGTTTTTCGAGTTCGCAAAATTTTTCTTACCCCAAACACCACTTCTCCAGACCTATAACTCCCATATTTTCTAATCTATTGCCACCTGTCTCCTCAAAGCCAATGACTAAGATTCTCCTCATGACTTCGGTGATCCCACTTCTCAACACTTCGAAATTCTTTGAACTCTAAAATGATGAAACACCTCGCGACTAGCCTCTATGCAACATTTCCCAGACATGATGGTCTGGAATGATCCCAATCCCATCTGGACGAATCTCGCTTTGCTGATTCTAGGAAACCTCAAAGGACTCCTCCCTTTGAATATTTTTCTCCACTCTTCCTCTTGATATTTGTTCCTCCTTGAAAGTTTTCCTCCTTAAAATACTCTTTTTGACACTTAGTTGAATTTCAGCATGTGCACACCTTGCAATAGGTCCTCCTCCACTACTTAACTTCTTTGTGGACAATCTTTGCTACCCCTTCCAAGATTCTAAGTCAAAAGACTCTGTCACACACTCCTTGCAGACAAATTTCCTTCAAGCTATCACTCCAGAACTTTCTCAGTCAAAATGGACTCTATCATACACACCTTATAGACGTTATGCACTCCTTGCACATATAAATTTCACGTTATCTCTTCTGAGCTCATGAGTCGAAATAAACTCTGTCAATGCACTCCTTGTGGACACTATGCACACTTGCGCTTGCTCATAGAAGAGAAACAATTGAAACTTATATAAATCTTTACAGATTCATACATTCAACCATGTAAATTCATTCATACACACAAGAACAAGAAATAACAAATAATTTCAAATAAACATAAAGTCTACCATTCATTTAGATAGACACAACAATACCAATTGTTTGGGACAATGCTCCTCTGTTGTATTCATTCAACTGAAATGTACATGTGTTTATAAACTTTGATAAGCTTCAACTACTTCTACAACATATACAATAGATTCAACAGACACAACAATAAATTCAGCAGCCCATCAACAACCTCTACTGGGCAACAATACAAAGATTTATACAAGAGGGGATATTCGAGCTCTTCCCTCCAACTAATCTAGATCTATCCTATCGAATTAAAATCTATCAACTACTTAGAATGTATTACAATAAATATATGTGATAGACAGATAAGATCGAACACATCGAATTTGTAGTGCACTCAACTTCATTAAAAGAAAATGCATTCGCCAATGATCCTCATGAGATCATCCACCCCAAAACATTAAATATGTTGTTTAATTACAATTCCTTTTCAAAATATTTGCGTGATATGCCTTATTCAAAATTTAAAACTCTTCAAAATGCGTGTTAGTGCGCCTAGCTATCCTCCACTTGTGCTTTGTTGGTGATGCTCCTACATCATTTTCCATGTTTTGGATTACCTGCAATTTTCTGTTAGAAGCAATGGATAGGAAAGAGGTGATTGATTGAATGCAAATCCATTTTATATCCAATTGGTAATGCAAAGAGAATCCTCTCAGATGGAAAGAACCCTGATTCGGGTGTCTGATTTTGTGAAGGCATGTTTGGAAATATTAAAGGGGAAACAATGGAAAAGAGGCAATGTTATTACTGAGTAGAGAGGTGTCTGTCAAATTTGTTGTTTCAATTATAGAAGACGTGAGGAACCAATGATTCACATGGTGTTCTACTATGAATACTCTTTGCATTGATATGTTGATTGGGATATAGTTGTGCATGCCTGTTATTCATGATAGAATCATGGTTCATAGAGGAGGCAACCAATCAGGAGGGCTGGGGTATGGATTTTGCCTCAGTCATAGAGGGAGCATCCAGTGAGGTAGACTAGACATTAGGGTTTGTTTTCAGTGACAAAGGGAGTTGTACTTTTCATTTTACAAGAAGTATCTTAGTCCCATACATTACTATTTTGGATTAGAAGTATGACATATGAGATCTTCCTTGTTCAGGAAAAATATGTTGTGGATATCCTGAAGAGGTTTGGGGCGTTGGACCGTAAACCGATGGCTACATAGATAGCATAAAATATGTATTTGTTGGATGATACAACTTTAGAGGCTGTGGATGCTAAATTATACAGGTAGATGATTGGATCACTGGTGTATTTGATGAATACACGACCACATATATATTTGTTTGTGAACACCTTGATTCAGCACATGGTTAACCCTGAACGTGTTCACCTGATTGTAGTAAAACATGTGATGAGGTACCTTAAAGGTACAATGGATTATGGGATCAGGTATATCGTAGATAGTGAGATCAGTCTACTTGGATATTTGGATCATATTGGGCCGATATTGTTCCAAACTGGAAAAGTACATTGGGATGTTGCTTCACTTTGGGAACTGGTATGATTTAATGGATCAATAAGAAGAAATCATGTGTAGCACTTAGTATGGATGAGGCAGAGTATGTGGCAGCATTTTCAACAAGTCGCGAAGAAGTGTGGCTTTGAAAATTTCTGACTGGATTATTTGATATTGCGATGTAGGCGACATGTATCTTGTGCAACAACCAAAGTTGTATAAAGTTGTCAAAGAACCCAGTGTTTCATGATAGGTTTAAGCATATCTAAATCAGGTAGCACTATATCAGGGATATGGTGTAGAAGGGAGAAATGACGCTCCAATATGGGGCTACTAATGAGAAGATTGTAGATGTGCTAACAAAGTCGTTGTCAAGGACAAAGTTTAAGTACTTTAGGGACAAGCTTGGCATAGTCCCTCTTCAGAGGGAGTGATGGCTTTAGATGTTATCACAGGGTAGTGGATGTCATGATGACATGTTTTATCTATTGGAGAGCTACCCACCAGCCCTGGATGAATGCTAAAGAGACAAGGTACAGATGTTGTCGCAGTGTACTGGATGTCATGCATAATCTATCTGAGTTTTCTGCGGGAAACTGTATAGTCTCATGATGACATGTTGTAGCTATTGGAGAGATACCCATCGGCCCTGGATTTAATATGTGAAGTCACTATGGATTTCCTATGATGTATATATTTTTGTTTCTAACAGTCAATGGTCATAAGCGCATGTGGATGGTGACAATGTTAGAGTCTGTGTTGGATAGAATACCTTCCTCATTAAGAGGGAGTGTTGAAATTTTATGTAATTTCATAAGTTATTCCTAAATGTAATTGTATTGGTTATTCCTAAGTGTAATTGTGAAAGGTTTTAATGATAAGTCATGTCTTTTAGGTCTTTAAGAGTATAAATAGAGGTTATATTGAGTCATTTTGATCACTCATTGAATATAAGACAATAGTACGCACTTATCTAGAAGCCTGTTCTTGGTTCATGTCTTGATCTCTTTGATCTTGATTTCGTGAAAGAGCGTAGTATGACATTGTACATGTTGGAGGAATCTATACTAAAGAAAGTTTGCAAGGTTTTATCCCCCTTGATGGTTTCCCTAAGGATATATCTTGTTGTTATGTGGATATTTGTCTTTCGGTTGTGATCCTTTTGCATATTAAATAATATATATATATATATATATATATATATATATATAAACAACATGGATATCCATAAAGGGCCTCAAATGGGGACATTTTAGTAGATGTGTGATAGGTATTATATCCATAATGATAGGTAGTATATATCATCTCTTATGAAAAACTAACATGGATATCCATAAAGGGCCTCAAATGGGGACATTTTAGTAGATGTGTGATAGGTAGTATTGTACCACCATTTTGCGAGTGTGTTATAACATAAAACTAAATTTTCATCAAAAATAAGAATTTCTTTAGGACCTAAGATCCTGGTTTATTAAACATTCTAGTTTGAATAAATTTTGACTTTAGTTTTATTATTTTAAGTGATGAAATCTTTTTAGGGACATTTTAATTTTATTAAATTAGTTTTACTTTTCTCAAATAAATCGAAGGTTTAAAAAAAACCTTTAGAAATTGTTTTATTTTGTTATATAAGTTTTTATTTTGTATGTAATTATAATCAAATGTGCATCTTTTTTAGGAGATCTAATCATGCACATTCACTTCAATATTGATATCCCATAGCATATCCCCCCCCGTATGCTTTACGTTTAATCAAAGGGGGTGGGGCCAAAAAACTCTACTTGAAAGTTAAGTTTTGGGACATGGCGTTCATCCATAAATTTTGTCCCACATGGTATGTGGTTAACTTAGCCACATCCAGCTCCCCTAAAATTAACACAAGGTATACACGTGTCCAATTATGATGTCAGCTGGCAGAAAGGTAAATACTCATTTTATTTATTTTTAAACTGAATCTTTCACCAATCCAACAACAACATGTATCTCTTTTTTTAAAAGGAGGGGAGGGGGGGGGTGGGGTAAAGATCAAATTATATTTTTAATTTCGAATTTTCAAAGGATTTGAGCGTCGGGTTCATCGTTCCTGCAAAATTTTTCCATCATCATCCTAGCTTGATACCAAACCCAATCGAATTCCTCGACGACTAAATATGAATCTTCGTATTTCTTTAATCATCATTTAAAATGCAATATTCTCAAACATCAGATAACCAATTAATGGTTATGACCTAAATGTATAAATCCCGATGAAATATTTGATGTAATGGTTTTGTTTTTTATGCCTGAAGAACTATCTTTTGAATAAAATTTATCAAGTTTGTGAAGATTCAAACTTCGATGTTTCAGTCTGTGTAATCCTGTTTTCTATGTTATTTCCATATTCTTAAATTTCCTCTTAAATGTGTTTATTTCCATGAATGTGATGATTTAGTACGACTACTACAATCATTTAATACAAAGGTATCTTTAAAGGAACAAATTTCTTCAATGTATTGTAAGTATTAAAGACGACCTGTGCTTGAATGTTATTATTCTTTTTGAACAGAAACAAAATATTCTTTTCTATTCAAATTTTACTCCGGTTTAGATACAAATTTAATGATCATTTATTCTATCTTAAAGTTAAATAGTCTTTATCATAGATACACTATTTCACTATTCAATTTTGTTTCTCCTTATTTCCTCTGCCATCATCTTGAAAAATTTAAAGGTGACTGAAACAAAGAAAAATTTCCTTTTAATCTTTATCTATTATATATTCCAAGACTGGTAAAACAAGCTAAAAAAAGCAACAAAGCGTTATGCTCTAAGAAAGACTAACCAAAAAAAATCAATTAATTAAATGGATGCCTTGGCATAGTTTCCTAGCTAGAAACATCTCAAGGGTTACAACATTCTTTTGGTGTCGTTGTCGAGGACTCGAATTAAAGAAACTTGTTTTTCCCTGGGAAAGACGATAGTAAAACCTACTCATTGTTGGTGAACAAAGAGATGTGAAGGCTAAAATCCTTCACCTGGCGACTCCTTATTTCCAATTCTGGCACCAGGAAAGAGAAACACTTGGGCTCACCTAGATCCTAAGAAAACTACTCCAATAGAAAATCTTGAAAGACTACTTTATAAGAAAAATCCTAAAATTACTCTTGTTACCCCTCCTACCATAACCTCCTCTAAACATTCATATTCAACCCTTCCTAAATTGAAAGTATAATATCATGTTGATTCAAAGGATTCCATAATAAAAACACCTATAAACCCTTCTATTCCTTTAAAACCATCCCAACTTCCTTCTCCCGAAGAATCTCTTCTGAATTCCCCAAAACCATCTTTGATAATTTCTACAATAGACTCCATTAAATTTTTCCATGAAATTTATATCGAACTTTCTCTTAAAGACTCCACTATAGTCTCTCAAATTCATTCCTCCAAAGATTCTCAAAAAGTTTCCCCAAAGGAATCTCTAGAAGATCTTCCAATTTGGTCTACAACCCCAAAGTTTTCCTTTTTAGATCCAAAAAGGGAAGTTTTAGAGATATCACAAAATTAATCTTCAGAAATACCTCTTGAACAAGAAGAAGAAGATATTATAAAGACTTATATCAATCCCCTTTCTCCTAATAATTATCAACTTATACTCTAGCACCTAATTATGGCAGGGAAAATACCACAACAATGAAATCCACCTCCCCCTCCCCCTCCACCAAGATTTTTCAATAAAGTTGTTTCTAGATATTCTCCTTTAAACCTTCCTCATAATCTCCATGACTTTCCTGATAATTATCTAAACTATTGCCTAGATTTAATGGGGAGAGTGAGACTACAACTTTGGAACATTTAGAGTCATTTGATTGTTTCACTAAAAATCAAGGCTTGGAATATGAAGATGTATTTATGAGGATTTTTGTGCAGACATTTGAGGGTGAGGTGAGAACATGATTTAAGGTTTTTCCCCCTAATTCCATTAATTATTGGGATTCTCTAGATTATATTTTTCTTAGGAAATGGGGTGAAAAGAAATATCACTTACATATCTTGACTGATTTTGGGAATCTTAAAAAGAAGAAAAATTAATCTATCTCATATTTAATCAAGAGGTTTAATGAATTTTATAATAAAATTCTTGCATATGTCAAACCATCACAACCAACAACAAAGGTCACTTTTGCAAGCTCTTTTGATTCATACTTTTCCTTATTTCTTAGAGAAAGAAGATCCACTACCTTAACTGGCATGCAGGATGATGCTGTGGAAATTGAATCCAACATGATTGCATCAGGAAAATCTAGAGTTAGAAATGAATCATGAGAGAGATAAAGAGAAAGGGAAAGAAGAAAACAAAAATAACAAGTTGGTACCTATGGTAATAATAAAATTCGGGAAGATAAAATTGAAGAGATGTCAAGAATAATCAAATATTTATTAAATAAACTATATAGGATGGAAACAGAGAAAAGGAGGCATGACAATAGAAATCAAAACCAATTTAGAAGGACTTTTAATCCTCCCCAAGTTTTTCAGAGAGGAAGTAGAAATGAAGATCAACATATTCAAGCTCCTACAAAAAATGAAAATTTTATTGATAGATTTAAAGAAGATCAAATCGGTGATATAGATGAGGAGTTAATATGATGGAAGGTGATATTTCTGAAGTATGTGTGACTCAGGATGACTATGCAAAATCTGTAAGTTTCAACTCATATTTCAATGAAGACAATAATAATAATAATCACCCGGATTCATCATCACCTCAATATGAATCCTTCTCTGATGCATTACAAGTTGAATTACATAGAAAATATGACCTTAGACCAAGAACCAATGTAAATACAAAAACGAATAATCAAGGTCAACCAGAATAAAATAATAAAAAAAGGGGCAGGGGGGGGAAAGAAGTCATAGCTCCTAAACAAAAATAAGATCCACAGATTGTAAAGAAAACATATAGAAAACCAAAAGAAACTAAAAAAAAAATATTTCTTTCAATCTAGAACATGAACTTAATAAGATCATAATTCCTATCCCTTTGTTAGAAATTGCAAGCAATCCATTTTATAGAAAACAAGTGATGAAAATGATTGATTGTTTTGTTGCAACAACCCAACCAGATACATTAAGCTTGCAATATGAGAGGCCTACCATCATGTTCAATCCTCACATTGAGGAGAGAGGAGAATCAATAGCCCCATTTTATATCTCTTTAACAATCCATGAACACCTTTTACACAATTTCATGTTAGACTCAGGAACTTCTCACAATTTAATACCAAAAATAGTAATGGATAAGTTATGATTACAAATCATAAGACCATATCATGACTTGTATTCCTTTGATGCAAGAAAAGTTAGATGTTTTGGAATGATTAAAGATATGGTAGTTCACTTAGCCCAAATACCTGTAAAAAGTGTTCTGATGGATATAGTTGTGGAAGATGTGTCTGTCAACTATGGGATGCTTTTATCTAGATCTTGGACAAGTAAACTAGGTGGCTCGTTGCAAATGGACATAACTTATGCCACCATCCTAGTATTTGGTGGAGAGCCTAGGACACTTTATAGGGAAAACAAACTTTTTTACACTGTTAATGATCCTAAATACCCTAATAATTATCTTGTCTATTCAAAAGATTAAGATTTGTGTTGTTTCACTTTATTTGTAAATGATGAACTAGAAAAATGTATAGAAATTGTAAATAGTTCTTTGAATGAAAACAAACCTAAAGAGGGAATGTGGAAAATGTACTTCGATGGAGCCTCCTCTTGGGAAGGTGATGAAGCAGGTATTCTACTAACTTCACCTTCTGGCAAAATTTTTCCCTTTTCTTTTAGATTACAGTTTGAAAATGATTCAATGAATAATGTTTTTGAATATGAAGCTTTAGTGCTAGGTTTAGAAGTTCCCAAGAAAATGAAAATTGTAAATCTTATTGTTTATGGGGATGCAAAACTAATTGTCAAACAAATAAATAAATTTTACCAAGATAAACATCCTAGGATGAGATCCTATAGAAATTATTCTTGGGGCTTAATTGATAATTTCTTCTTGACTTTTAATATTCATGAAATTCCCATACAAGAAAATAAACAATTTGATTCTTTAGATGTAGAAACAAGTACTTTCCAACCTCCCAAAGTGCCAAATCTTAAATATGAAATTGAAATGAAATACAAACCTTCAATACCTAAAAATGTCAAACATTGGCAAGTGTTTGAAGATGACCAACATATTAAAATTTTTTTGGAAATGATTGATGAATTCTCAACAACTCATATTGATCAGAAAGATGACCAAACAATGAAAAAATTAATCAAAGTAGTCATTCAGACCCTAAATTACAAGATATGATTGCTAATCACAAAATGATGGTGTTGAGAAATAATCATATTCCAAATGGATTGGTGCCTCTGGATAAGTTGTTTGAAAAATATGATATTGTTGCAAAGATAGTTGTTCATCCTCAAAAGAAAGAAGTAGAAAATCACAATATTTGGACTGAGAAAGAACAAAGATATATCAAACTTTCCAAGTTTCTACCTGTTTATCAGAAGGTCAAGTATATTAATTTATGTAAATAATTTACTGAGGTATTTTCTTGGTCTTATGAAGATTTGGATACATATGATACCAACATTATTCAACACAAAATTCCATTGAAGGTAGGATCTAAACCATTCAAACAGAAATTCAGACAGGTAAATCCTATCTTATTCTAAGACATTGAAAAAGAACTTAAAAAGCTATTATATGTAAAGATTATAGTTCCTTTGAGACATTCTTCTTGGGTTGCAAATTCAGTACCTGTTAGAAAAAAGAATGGTGAAATTAGACTTTGTGTTGATTTTAGAAATCTTAATAAGTCTTCATTAAAAGATAATTATCCTTTGCCTAAAAGTGATAATGTTTTGCATAAAGTAGTTGGCTTTAATCGAATTTCGATGATTGATGGGTTTTCAGGTTATAATCAGATTATTGTGCATGAGAAAGACAGAGAACATATTTCTTTTACTACACCATGGGGTACATTCATGTATGAAAAAATGCCCTTTCGGCTAATGAATGCAGGGGAAACATTTCAACGAGCAATGGACATAACGTTTGTGGGATAAAGGGAAAAAATTATTTTGATTTATTTATATGATCTTACTAGTTTTTCAAAATTATTTGAAGACCATTTAAAACATCTTAAGCAAAATTTCATTAAATGTAAAAAATATGGGTTGTCACTAAATCCTAAAAAGTCTCATTTTGGTATGAAGGAAGGAAAGTTACTCGGTCATATTGTATCAAAGGATGGAGTCAATATTGATCATCAACGTGTGGAAGCAATTCAGGTTATCAGTTTACCAAGGAACAAGAAAGAGATACATTCCTTCCTTGGAAAAATCAGATTTTTAAGAAGATTCATACCTAATTTTGTTGAGGTGGTCAAAGATTTAACTGATATGCTTAAAAAGGATAGTGAGGTTAAGTGGTCCCTAGAAGATAGATACTAATTTTATAAAATAAAAAAAGATCTGGGAGAAGCACCAGTGTTGGCAAGCCCAAATTATTCTAAGGAATTTATTATTTTCTCCTTTGCATCTAATAATAATAATAATAATAATAATCTATTTTTAAGGTCGCAACCAAGCCAGACACCAAACTGGTGTATGAGACCCCCTTGTTTGTGGGACAATGGACCCCCTCCACCCAATGATTTAACTGGTAGGACCCCCTTGTTTGTCCTCTTACAAAGAAATGAAGAAAATCAGGAACAACCAATTGCATTTTTAGTAAAAGTTTGAGAGATTCATAATTTAAATACAACATAATGGAAAATCAAGCTTATGCATTGGTGAAGGCTCTGAAATATTTTAGATTCTATGTTCTTCACTCTAAAATTATTGCACATTTTCCTAATAGAATAGTGAAAGAAATTCTAAATCAACCTGACATGGATGGAAAGAGAGGAAAATGGATACCTAAGATCCAGGAATATGATCTGGCAATAAAACCAACAAATTTGATCAAAGGCCAAGGGTTAGAAAAATTGTTAGCCAAATCAAATTGCAGAGTTATTGGGGTAAATTGGATCATATATATAACGCAACATCCCCAAGTTGAAGGTGAAGAGAAAAATCTACTACGGCCTTTGGTAAAAATTCATGATAAGCTTTCTTCCTCTCCATGGTATAAAAACATTGTCAAAATCTACAAAATTTTCAATGTCCAGCTGATTTCAGTCAAGCAAAGGTTAGGTCCGTTAAGCTTCAAGCAATTAAGTATTGTATTATGAATGAAAATATTTATTGGAAAGACCCTTTGAGAATTTTTCTTAATTGTGTTGTTGAGGATGAAACTGCAGGTATCATAGATGAATTGCACAAAGGCATTTGTGGAGGACACCATGCTTGGAGAGAAACTACATACAAAATTTTGAGAGCTAGTTATTACTGGCCAAATCTATTTTATGATGTAAATGAAAAGGTTAGAGCTTGCAGGGAAAGTCAATTTTTTGCAAGAAAATAGAAACTCCCATCATTACCATTTGTTCCCATAAAAGTTGAAGCTCCTTTCCAACAACGAGGTTTATACTTTATAGGTGAAATTCATCTTGCTTCTAGTGTTCAACACAAAAGGATTTTGATATCAACTAATTACTTTTCAAAATGGGTAGAAGAAATTCCCACCATGTTTTCTACTGATGCAGTTGTGATCAAATTCCTAGAAGAAAATATTTTAGCTAGGTTTAGAGGTCCTAGGAAAATCATAACTGATAATGCTCAAGCATTCAAGTCTCTAGCTATGATAGATTTCTATCAAAAATATAATATCATTCTTGGTCATTCAATTTCCTATTATCCTCAGGGTAATGGATTACTTGAATCATCAAATAAGAGTTTAATAAGGTTTATCAAGAAATTTTAACTGAAAATAAGAAAGCTTGGCACTCTCATTTGAAATTTTCACTCTGGGCCAACAGAATCAACACTAAAAATTCTACAAGTATGTCTCATTTTCAATTGATTTATAGCATTGATATTGTTTTCCCTATTAATCTCGCTTTACTTGTGATAAAATTGATGCAGGATGTTGAAGAGAAACCTAATGACTTTACCAGAAGAATGAATCAACTAATTGAGATACAAAAAAACAAAGAGAAGGTTGATCAACAATTTCAAGAATACCAAGATAAGATGAAGGCCATATTTGACAGAAGAGAAAAACATAGAGATTTTGTCCCTGGTGATTTAGTACTAAAGTGGGATAGTAGGAGAGAAGATCCTGGAAAGCATGGAAAGTTTGATCATTTATGGTTGGGACCATAAAATATTATTGTAGCCAAAGGAAACAATTCATTTTCTCTTCAAAACTTGGAAGGAGATTTGTCAAAACTGCTTGTGAATGTGCAGTTCCTAAAACATTTTATTCAGTTTTAAAATTTCCATTTTATTGTTCATTGTACATACTCGATTTTCTTAATTTTATTTATTTTCGTTTGTTTGAATTTCCAAATAATTAGGTATAAAACAAACTAAGATAAAAATAAAAATATATGTATTTTTAGATGACCTATTCACTTAACTATTAGGAAGCCACATTATTTAATAATTTTCCTTTAAATAAATTCTTTTCTTCTCACAATTTTAAGAAATCTTGATAGAACAACTGTCTTGAACTGCTAATTAATATTTTAACATGTTATTTTGAAACTAGAAAGGAGAATATTATGAGACATTCACCAAAGTTGAAAAGGTATGTTTTAGGTATTTTCTTCTAGGCAGATACTTTAGAGTCAAACTTGTAACTTGTTTTTTTACTCACAGTATAACACTAGTTAAGATATTCTAGAAAGGATAGAGCTATCTGAGGAAATGAAAAAAAAATTGAGTACAAATTTTGGCCCCCGGGTATGTGGTTAACTTAACCACATCCACCTCCCCTGAAATCAACACAAGGTATGCACATGTCTAATCGTGACATCAACTGGTGGAAAGGTAAATAATAATTTTATTTATTTTAAACTCAATCTTTCACCAATCCAACAACGACATGTATCACTTTTCAATAAAAAGGGGGTTAAAGATCAAATTATCATTTCATTTCAAATTTTCAAAGGATTTGAGCATCGGGTTCGTCGTTCCTGCAAAATTTTTCCATCGTCATCCTATCTTGGAACCAGACCCAATCCATGTCCTCCACGGGTCAATCTCAATCTTCTTATTTCTTTAATAATCTCTTAAAATTTAGTCTTCTCAAACATCTGACAACCAATTTGTGGTTCTAACCTAAATTTCTAGATCTCGATGAAATATTTGATGTAAGGGTTCTGGATTTGATGCCTAAAGGACTATCTTTTGAATAAAATTTATCAAGTTTTTGAAGATTCAAACTTCGATATTTCAGTATGTGTAATCCTATTTTCTATGTTATTTCCATATTCTTAAAATTCCTCTTAAATGTGCCTATTTCCATGAATGTGATGATTTAGTATGGCTACTACCACCATTTACTACAAATTTATCTTTGAAGGTCACAAATTTCTTCAATGTACTATAAGTATTAAAGAAGACATGTTCTTGAATGTTATTATTCCTTTTTGAATAGAAACAAAATATTCTTTTCTATTCAAATTTTACTCTTGTTTAGATACAAATTTAATGATCATTTCTTCTATCTGAAAGTTAAATAGTATTTATCATAGATACACTATTTCAGTATTCAGTTTTGTTTCTTTGTATTTCCTCTTCCATCATCTTGACAAATTTAAAGGTGACTGAAACAAAGAAGATTTGTCTTCTAATCTTTATCTATCATATATTCTAAGACTGGTAAAACAAGCTCAAACAAAGCAACAAACCACTATGTTCTAAGACAGACTAACAACAACAAAAAATCAATTAATTAAATGGATGCCTTAGCACAGTTTCCTAGCCAGAAACATCTCAAGGGTTACAACATAGTGGAAGCCACCTCATCCATTTATATTTCATGTCTAAATAATAACATTGTAGATAACCATCTAAACATTTATTAACTATTTATGTTTGACCATTTGTTTGTGGATGATATGATAAACTCATAGCTAGTGTTGTTCCACTCATATTCCATAATTATTTCTAAAACTTTCTTGTGAATTTTGGATTTCTGTCACTTACTATTACTTTAGGAAGACCATGAAGTCTATGAATTTCCTTCATGAACACTTTTTCCACTTGTCTTGTTGTACATGTACTTTGAATTCCACAAAAATGTGTATATATTTTGCGAGTCTATCAACGACCATAAAAGTGGCATCCTTAACTTCAAATTTTGGTAACCCATAATAAATTTCATTGACATCTCTTCCCATCTTTGATTAGGTATGTGTAATGGTTGAAGTAACCTTGGGGATTTTATTATCTCTCCTTTATTTCTTTAGCAAACTTGACATTCTCTTATACGCTTTTTAACATCTTTCTTCATTCCTTCCCAAAAGAAATATTTTTTGATCCTTTGATGTGTTTTAAGGAACCCTACATGTCCAACCATCAGAGAGTCATGGGACTCCCTTAATATTTTTTTATTCAACTTTGATTGAGGACATAAAAATATTCTACCCTTGTATCAAAGTATATTTCCCTTCCACTCCCAATGTTTCATAAAGATCATCCATTCCTTTATACATTGCATTTTTTGTTTAGTATTGTTGTCATTTTTTCATTCATGGTGAGCTTCTTCTAGCCACACGGGAATAGAAGATGCAATGGAATATAAACTTGATGATTGTTTTATTCTAAAAAGATCATATTCTACTACATTGTCCTTCCCCTTTTTGTAGATTATTTCAAAATTAAAACCTTGCATTTTTTCTACTCATTTTTGTTGCTCTTCTAATGACAATCTTTTCTCCAAAAGTAATTTAGTAAATCATCGTATGTCTTGAATTTAAAGTGACTCCCAATGATATATTGTCGCCATTTTTTTATTACATGTAAAATTTCTTCCATTTCTTTTCCATATGTAGATTTCACCATACATTTTCCCTTGAATTGTTTGCTTTCAAAAGCTAATGATATCCCTTCTTGTGTCAATACTACTTCCATTTCTAGTCTTGATGCATCACATTCTACAATGAATGTTTTACCAAAATTAGGTGTTGTCAATACTGGTCTAGAAGACATGGCATCCTTTAAGAGAGATAATTCCAAAGTAGTCTTATCATTCCATACAATCAAATTTTTCTTCAAGATATATGTGAGTGGGTATGCAATACGTGCATAATTATTAACAAATTTTCGATAATATCCTGTAAGGACCAAAAATCCTCTAATAATGTTGATGTTCTTAGGAGTAAGCCATTTTGTAATAGCTTGGTGTTGGCCCTCGACCAAGTTTTGAGGAAACATTGGTCATGTTTGACCATTTTTGGGACTTTGACGAGCTGGTCGAAGATGGATCACCCAAGCGAAGTAGAGATCACAGGATCTCGCCCATTTTGTGGGCTTTGGGGGATTTTAGGGTTTATGTAATGGGTATGGGATGTCAGCCCATGGGTTTATCCATGATTAGGCCCATTTTGTAATGTATAAATAAGTAGATAGGACTTAGACCAAAGTCAGTCTAAGTTGGCTTCGTGCAAGAATATGTAGAGATTGCTAAGTGTGGAGAACATTTGTTGGCTTTTGTGCATACTGTGTGTTGAGACTTGCAGATCTAAGTGCAAGTGAATGTAATTTGATTTGTGCACGGACTATGTAAGGCTTTGTGCCCTGACCCAATTTGGGGAAGGAGGATCTGGAAAGGTGTGTGCAAATATCCTGTCCTTTGTGGAGTTGGCTCTGTGGATTTGTGCACAGGAGCAGAGGAATGTAAGAGGCTTGAGGACTAATAAATAAGAAGAAGAGTTGGTGGACGTATCCCCACACTGGAGTGAACCACGTATATCCTATGTTGATGTGCTTTGTGCAAATTTATTCATGTTGTTTATGTATTTATCTGCTTAGTGCATTGATATTGATGTATGTTAGATAGATGTATGGATGTTTAGTGCTCTATTGATGGTAAATGAATGTTATATATGAGTTAATGATATGTGCTTGGAAGTGTTTGATCTGATTATTATTGCGTTGTTATGTACTTAGGGTTTAATCTGTGATGTCACTAAGAACCATAACTTAATGCATATTGTTGGCTAAGTACTCTTTTAAGTGTTTTAATCATAGATCTTTGTCCTAGCTAGGTTGTAGACACCCGAGTCCTGCAACCCCCCCTTCCTCTACCTTGTGTGAGACTTCATCTTCTTTGAAGGTGTTTCCAAAAGGGTCGGTAGTTAGGGTTTTGTTGGTGCATTGTTGAAGCATTGAACCCTAGGTATGCCCCTGTGCCAACAAATGGTTATGTTGTCAGGACCTGAAACTGTGATTGTTGGGAACCAAAGAAAAAGAGAAAGCTCTGTGTGTAGATATGTTGCTATAGTGTGTAGTATTCTACTTGACTTACGAAACTTTGTGCTAAGAAATGAATCGGATCTGAAGAAACAAGGTAAGATCTTAAAGCCTTGTGCTCTGGTAAAGGTAAGATAAGTGGAATTTTTTTCTTCGAAGGTATGAATCTAAGTATGCTTGATATATTTTGTCCTATTCTGAAAACTAGGGTGCAACCAGAAGAAAGATTTGATCTGAATAAATTTGATAGAGATAGTGAAAGATATGTTATTCCAATGCATAGAAATAATTTTTGGACTAATAAGTGGATGCAAGAACTTAGAATGATTTTTTGAAGATTGCAGGTCCATCACTGTGATCCCAATGCGCAGTACAAGAGAGGCTAGAACTCATTTAAAATAAAGAGAGGATTGACACTATGTTATAATTCCAAAAGACTGGGACATCTTGCTAAGGAATGCCCTGGTATAGGTCCTATTTGTTTCTATTGTAAAGCTATTGGGCACAGAGTTGAAGATTGCTCTAGAATGATTTCCAAAGTTGAAAATATGAACATGGGACAAGAAACTATGAAGAAGTCCAAGGGGATAAGGATATGCTAGTGACCCAGAAAGAATCAAAGACTATATTATTACAAATGAAAGAAACATTGAATGATCATAGAGACATCAATATACCAGAGATATTAAAAGAGAAGTAGTGCATAGAAACAAGAATAGGAGACTTCATAGACTTTGTATTAGATGAGGAAAAACATGTGAACCTTATGCCAGAAAGCACTTGGGAAATTTTTGGAAAGCCTGTTATGGTTCCTTCATTAGGAAGGATAGGATTGTTTAAAGGAAAGATGATAACCCTATGTGGAAGAATTACTAATGTACCTATGATATCCCATGGAACATTGACCGAAGAATAATTTGAAGTCATTAAGTTTGTTGAGAACAACACTCCTTTTTCACTTTTGTTAGGAGAGACCTGGATTGAGAAAGATCAGATCCAAAGAAAAGCAGAGGAGGAAGCCAAAGAATAGAAAAATAAATAATTAAGGGACTTCATGACTAGAAAAATAAAGAAACTAATAGAAGAACAAGAGAATAAGTTGAAGCAACAGAGGGCCAGAGAATTATTTTTCGAAGTGGAAAGAACACAAGTAGGCTAAAAGAACCCATCCGTGTAGGAGAAAAGAGCATCCACCCAAGAAATAGTAAGAGAAGAGGTATTACACTCGAACCCTTTGAAAGACCCTCAACAGTACGAAGTTACTATGCTAAGAGAATATAAGAATAAAAATGGAAAGAGGAATCTAGAGACTCGAATCATAGGAAATAAGGCAAGAAAGTTCAGTAAGAAGAAAGCAAAGTTAGAAAAACTGCAGGAACTTCCAGAGAAGACTTCACAAAAAGAAGGCTTGCAGAACTTGAACCTCACCAGAATAACAGAACAACACAGAATGACACTTTGCCATGATGAAGCTATATGATTGTTGGAGGCGTCTAGACCATTAGAATGACACTCTAGAACAGCTAGAAACATAGTTATGGCTGGAAATATCTCCATTGGACCTTTGATACCGCGCCATAATGAATGGATTTGTATTGATTAAGGCATTTCTTCCTGTTGGAGGAATTTGTTACGACGTTTCTTATTTAATCCATCTGACGCTGCGTTGGGACCACTTTTTGCAAACTGAGATATCTGAGCTAACAGAGAACCAATTTCATACTGTGTTGTGATGTCTAGACCTCATCATCGATTTGATTACATTGAGTGCTTGTTCGCCTACCCGAGTTATTTTATTACAAGTGTTAATGTCGAGCGAGCATAGCGCGCTAGAGAAATCTATGGAAGAGATTTTGATCGACCTCATGGCTTAGAAATTCATGTTTGTAGGAATACATGCATCGTTGATAGGAGGATTGCAAGCATCCCCTCGACTACACGTCAGTATAGCCGAACCGCGACTAAGAAAATAAGCAAGCACTGGGACCATCTGGCGAACGCAAAGTAGATCTCGTTCGTCTTGTCAGAGTACATCCCACCTCTGGCTATTGTAGTCAGTCATGACAACATCCCGCGTGAATTTGAGTACACATTGATCACTGTGTACCTCTCAAAGGGGATACTCACAGTCGGACCACAGTTGGGATTGATCCCAACTCTCAATATCAGTGATTTCAACCTTGGAGACCAGAAGAACTATGCAATGCTCGCACCGCATAGGTACCTGACGAAGAAAACTGGGAAGAATCCCAAGATAGTTCCCCAATCATGGATTAAGGATATTGTGATATCGATGATCTTAAATGTAATGAATATCCCCCACTTTGTCAACCATCAGGAGGTTAATGTGTGCATTAAACTCCTCTTGGCGTGCTACCATGGAGGGTATATGTGGCTAGATAGGCACTTCACTGTGATCCGACACTGATCCACCTCATCACTGGATTGAGAATGCAGGGACTGGACCCTCAACAATTCTACCTAGGGAAGGCTGCAGATCACTCCCTAGCACAACATAACAAGGCCTATGGTGATGTAGAGAAGGGGAAGCGAGGCTACAAGGTAGCCTCCATCCAAGATGTCCCAATGTGCCTATCTTGTCAATTGATCACTAGAAATATCATCAGAAATAACCGACCGACACAAGTCACAAGGTTCGTAGTCGATCTTGAAGGGAAGTGTGTTGAAGGAATGTAGATGAACTGAGCAAGTTACCTCGTCAATGAGTTGGAAAAGGACTATCGTGAAGTGCAAGACTAAGGGTATGAATTTCACTTCAGATGGTTGTTGATTTTAATCAAATTTGTCACATGGAAAATGTCGGAAGGAGCATCCTTCCCAGAAGTTGAGCCATTAGAACCATTAGTCGCGAGGTTCACCACCTTGTGGTATACGAAGGATATGGTGAAGCAGTGGCAGTTGAATGTTGGCTTCCATACTTACTACATACAACTGACACATTCCATTGAAGAATTTATGTGGATGACCATGAATAAGTTGCATCAATACAGGTCGCTAATGAATTTCCACGCAGACCAACACTTCATCTACATCATCGTGCGCAGGGATGAAAGAAAGGAGGAGCTACAGTCCTATTAAAAATTGACCGATAAAGACATGGAAGATATTACTAAGGAATGGCCACTCGAATTCCTTGTACCAGTCGAATATGCATAACTCTCCAACCATGACATCATCGAAAGTCCTTTGGTCACCAGGATTGAGTATGATGGATAGAGCAACGTAAGGAAAAAGAAGAAAAATGAGGAAGTGCAGGACATATACAGTGATGAGAAGGACAATGCATCAGAGGAAACTACAACTCACTCACCTCTAGGAGGAGGAGAAAATAAATTAAACCAAGAAGAAGTAGGAGAAGGAGAAAAGAAAGAAAAAGGCAAGGTGACACCGCCAAAGGATCCCCTCACCACAGCAAAAGCATCGCAGAAGAGGAAGGTTTCCCCAGAGAAACCTTCGGAAATAAATAAGGCCCATGCCAATAAGCCTCAGTTAAAGAATTTTCTCACGGTGGATGATATTGATCTCATCATCACAACTGTAGAAGATGCTTTAGAAGACATCTTGAAAAGACATGGAGAAAAGTAGGAGTCAATGTATGACCGAATAGAGAAGGAGCTCAGAGACATCCAACAAGCTATCCATTCAAGCCGCGCAGTGCCAACTATGCCTTCTTCAAAGGAAAATGTAGAATTGGGGGATGATCCCACCCAACTGCGAAGGTTAGCAGACACGACAGAGGCTCACCTTCGTCCAACCCAAGAAGAAAAAGAACAGGATACATAAGCCATGAAGAAAGAAAAGGAGGAGGCCTTAGAGAAAATTTGAGTTGCGCAGCAGGAGAAAAGTGAAACTAGGGTGATGTTCGAGGAGAACAAAGAAAATATGAAGGAATAAAAAGACTACTTTCTTGCAGAGAAAACTATGATCCAAGAGGTAGTGACTAGAGAACTATGCTTTGTGTCGGACTTAGCATAGGAGGAACCAGAGTCAATTGCAATTCAAGTGGGGAAGCTCATCAAATCCATTCGACAGCTTCAAGAATGGATCATAGAATTAGAAATCTAAGAATTACCTAGCACTGCGAAGAAGTGCGGGATCAGAGGGAAGAATCTTCCAGGAGCGCAGTAGAAAGACTTAGGGTGTTGGCCTCCAAATGTAAGAAATTAAGTGATCGAAGTGTGAAGACTTATGAGCACCTTGCAGAAGATCTAGAGCTGAGGAAATTGGAAGCACAACTCCAGGAAGTGAAGCAGCAGGCGTCCACCGTGCAAGCACAAATGAAGTTGCTTACTACAGTTGAGAATATGAAGAGGTTGCAGGAGAAACGCGTAGTTCATTAGCAGGTCACTGCCATCTAGAGCCAAGTTATGGAGGTGACACAGAGACAGTGGAACAATGCCTGGAAGGTCCTATCACTGAGAAAGTAACATAGGATTTCGTTGAGCAGGAGGCTCTAACGAAGCAGCAAGTCAAGGCAACAGGAGGCCTTTGAAGCGGTATTACCTAGATCAGAGTGACTGAGGACAAGTCACAGGTGATTTTTGGGGGCCTATTGGCCCTCAACCAAGTTTTGAGGAAATGTTGGTCGTGTTTGACCATTTTTGGGACTTCGACAGGCTGGTCGAAGACGGAATGCCTAGGCGAAGCGGAGATCGCAGTATCTCACCCATTTTGTAGGATTTGTGGGATTTTAGGGTTTATGTAACAGGTATGGGATGTCATCCCATGGGTTTACCCATGATTAGGCCCCTTTTGTAATGTATAAATAAGTAGATAAGACTTAGAGTGAATTCAGTCTAAGTTGGCTTCGTGCAAGAATATGTAGAGATTGCTAAGTGCGGAGAAAAATTGTTGGCTTTTGTGCATACTGTGTGTTGAGATTTGCAGAGCTAAGTGCAAGTGAATGTAAGTTTCTTTGTGCACAAACTATGCAAGGATTTGTGCCCTGACCTAATTTGGGGAAGGAGGATCTGGTGAGGTGCACACATATCTCCTATCCATTGTGGATTTGGCTCTGTGTCTTTGTGCACAAGAGCAGAGGAATGTAAGAGGCTTGAAGACTAATAAATAAGAATAAGAGTTGGTGGACGTAGCCCCACACTGGAGTGAACCATGTATATCCTTTGTTGATGTGCTTTGTGCAATGTTATTCATGTTGTTTATGTATTTATTTGCTTAGTGCAATGATATTAATGTATGTTAGATAGATGTATGGATGCTTAGTGCTCTATTGATGGTAAATGAATTCTAGATCTGAGTTCATGTTATGTTCTTGGAAGTGTTTGATATGATTATTACTGTGTTGTTTTGTACTTAGGGTTTAATCTGTGATGTGACTAAGAACCATAACTTAATGCATATTGTTGGATAAGTACTCTGTAAAGTGTTTTAATCATATATTTGTGTCCCATCTAGGTTGTAGACACCTGAGTCCTGCAACCCCCCCTTCCTCTACCTCGGGTGAGACTTTATTTTCTTCGCAGGTGTTGTCGAAAGGGTCGGTAGTTAGGGTTTTGTTGTTGTGTTGTTGTGTTGTTGAAATGTTGAACCCTGGGTCTTCCCCTGTGCCTGTAAATTCTAACCTTGTACAATATCTACTGCAAATCGATATTCAGAAAAGAACAGAAAAGATACAATGGCAAATACAAACATTACACAAAGATTTTTCACCTGGAAACCCAAACCGGGAAAACCAGCATATATTATATTCATACATTGTTTTACACTGTTTACAATACAATATACATATAGGAGCTAGCGGCATCCAAAACCCTAACCCAATGACCTGGATTAGTCCAAAACCCTAATTCCTTAACTGGAAATAGAAAACCATTGACAAAAAACCATGTGCCGAAAAACCACCTAATATCACGTGGTCCCGGAAATATGTCATCCCGGAAATATGTCGGCCCAGCGAAAATATGTCGGCCTGAAACTCGTGCAAAGAATATAACACATACCCAACAGTGCCAACACTTGGATATTTTGAGGGTCCGCCTTAATCCCTTCTCTTGAAACAATATGACCCAAATATTCTACTTCTTATTTCCCAAAATAACATTTGGATTTTTACATACAATTGATTGTTCTCAAGGATTTGCAAGACTTGATCCACATGTTTAATTTTGACTTCCCATGATTTTATATAGATAACTATATCATCAAAGAAAACCAACAAAAAAATTCTCAGATGTGGTAGAAAAAAAAAAATCATAAGACTTTGAAAATTCAAAGGTGTTAAGTTTCTAATCCCAACAACTAGGTACCTTGTTATTTAGTGATTTCCTTGTTGTAAATTAAATTAGTAGCTCACAAAAACAAATATACTTGCTGGAATAATCAACTCAAATAAATAGTGGAAGCAATACTGGAAACCAAAATATCATACACAATACACAAAGATATTTTACCATTAACTAAGTTTATCATTCAAATAACTTCAAATCTTACAAGGAATCCCTTATTGGGAAAATGTCCCATAGAGAAATACAAAAAACTTTAGACAACAACTGCAAACCCTAACAACTAATGTGTCATTGTATGACCCTAGACTTTCATGCTTTTTGAGGTGTACATGAATTTCCTTAATCAAACCCGCATATACACGCATGTCTCCATTGAAACCCGCATACAAATGAACCCAGACTATATGAAAATATTTGTACAACACAACCCTACTATTACAACTTCAGTCTATTGAAAATTATTGCAGCTACCCATATTCTCTCTTCTCCCTGACAAATACTCATCTCTAGATGAAAACCCTTCTCCACCTATTTGAAATCTCCTTGACAAAAATTCCTTCTTTGCTCTATGTGTCAAGTGTCTTTGTCAAGTAACCCTCCTCCTTTACCCTAGCATTGATTTTATAATCTTGAGTTATGGCTTAACCCTATTCTCCAAAGTGATTGACGCCTGAGATTAATTCTCACCTAACTTGAGATCAATGGCTAAGATTTAATTCAATAATGCTAATAACTTTATTATTTAATTAAATAAACTCAACTAATTAATAAAATCACTTTACTTTAATAATTCCTTTAATTAAAATATCAAGGTAGAAGGATTTGGACGAATTCCACATGTCTAGACACTTAAATCTGTGCAGAAGTACATGTCTGATGTAGGGATGATTTTAAGGATGGAAATTGATCTAAAAATGAAGAAGACTTGAAAAACTTAAAAACTTATTGCAAGTGAATGTTATGTGTTTAAAGAAAAAGGATCAGTTTGCAACACATAAAATAAAGGATTACTTATGCAAATTACACATAGACAACAGCATAAACATTGAACATAAACACATAAGCACAATAATTGATAAAGGAGTTCACCCCTCTTATGGGCTACATCTCCTGGTCCAGCTTCGTATGGATCATTATTATTAATTGCTCAAAACGTGCTCAAAAACATGTCTTACAATGCTCAAACTGACAAACCGACTGCTCCAATGGCTTCCCAGCATCCCAAAACCCCTATCTGGGCTCTTTCGGCACCTCAATCGGTCGAAAAATGAAGACGTTAGGCCTCTTGGAAGTCTCCCTCTTCAAGCTTGTTGTCTCTGGTTCTACAATTCGCACCCTCCTTTAATGAACCTGGCTCACACGCTCTTTTAAGCACAAAAACCCAGCACCGGGCACAACCGCACCAACGATGCAAACCGTAGAACGATTAAGGGCACACCAGCCCCTAACCGCCTTGGCACCTGGGCGTATGGCGCATATGACCATGGTTCTAGAAAATGGGTGGTTAGTTGGTTACACAACCGTGTAACCCCTTCCGCGCCCCCAACTCATGGGCATATGCAAATATTAAAACCATGGGCCACGTTCCAAACCTCATGCATATACAATGGAGTGGAATATACAATGGAGTGGCATATGTATTAAACCACACTCGCGCGCACATTTTTATAACAAGGTTATATGTGTACAATGGAACCATGGGTCGGGGCTAAGCCCCGGCCCGCCCCCCATTCCTTTTAATACAATAAACAAACATAAATACAATGCAATCCGTATTCATTACAAGGAATAAACAGCGGCAAGTTGGTTATTGGAGTTTGTAAAGCCACTATGTGGAGGAGAGGTCCGGGGTTCGAACCCCGTAGCCTCCAACATTTTATATATAGAACTCCTTAGCCAACCAATGAGTGACATGTGGCGCCCTTGGATTGGGCCATGTTTCCTCCTATTATTGGCCACCCAAGGACACGTGTCAACATCCGACTCGCCAATAATCACCCAATCAACATCTGCCACATCACCACTGTACGGTCTGTATGGCCCTGCCATGTCAGACCATACGGATTGTACGGACAGGTACAGTCAACATCAAATTTTTGCCTATTTGGCTTGGCAAACAGATCATGATATATTCTCCATATGGACTCCGTTTGAGAAAGTAAATATACCACCGGAATCAGGAAGATGAGACGGACGCAATGGCACTGTTTTCGTTACATTCTGAGCACTTTGAAATTTGAGCAAAATTTGATCCCCTGATCACACCTCCCCATTGGGAAGCTTTTGGACCTCCAAAAGACTATCTCAGTCTATGTGAAGATGAGGGTAAAGTTCCCTCACCCTTCCAACCTCAATCCACTTAGCCTTGCTTGGATTCGTCCCCTTAAGACCAACTCGCAAATACTCCACATTTCCTCGCTTCAAAGTTCGCATTCTTCTGTCAAGGATGGTGTCTTCCTACAGTTCTGTTAGATACTCTGGAGAAAAATCATCAATGGAAGGAATATGAACATGCTCTCCTTGATCATCAATCAACGGAGGCTCATACAACTTCAAATTCTCAACATTAACAACTGCATACATCTGCATATATGGAGGCAAATCTAAACGAAAAGAATTGTTACCAATCTTGTCAACAGTCTTGAAGGGACCATATCGAATTGGTTTCAACTTTTTTCCTTCTCCTTTAAGCCTCTCCTTGCTGATGTAAAGCCACACTTCATCACCAACTTCGAAACTGTGATCAACATGATGCTTGTCATGTCTCGTTTTGTACTTGGCTTGACTCTTTTCCAACTGCTCTTGCACCACCTAATGTATCGACTGAATTTGTTCAATGAACTTCTCTACCCGATCAATATCATATTGCCCATCAACAGAAATATCTTTCCCAAAGATGAAATCTAAAGGTGACTTGGGAAAATAGCCAAAACATGCCTCAAATGGCGACGTTTGAGTCGAAGAGTGCTTAGCTCGATTGTACGCATGTTGAACGTAGTGTAAATGTTCATCCCGAAGCTTAGGATGCTTACTGCAATAAGCACGAAAAAGATGCACCACTGTACGATTCACCACCTCTGTCTGACCATCTGTCTGCAGATGAAAAGTTGTGCTCTTCTTAAGCTTGGTGTCCATGAGTGCCCACAAACTCGACCAAAAACTTCCAAAAAATCGAGAATCCTGATCAGAAATAATGGACTTGGGCAAACCAAAATGCACCCAAACATTTTGAAAGAAAAATTGTGTCGTTTGTTCTGTTGTTACTTGCTTAGTACAAGGTATCAACATACACATTTTGCTAAAACGATAAACCACAACATAAAGATAATCATGACCTCTTCTCGACATAGGTAAACCACCAACAAAATCCATGGAAATACTTTCCCAAGGTCGAGAAGGAACTGGAAGTGGAGTGTACAAACCCAACTTTCGATTACT
>ML784007.1:314916-338695 GCA_009831015.1 Picea engelmannii
CCCCCCCACACCCCGCATCATCTAATGGCATCCAAACGTGGGTGAAACAAGACTTGTGAATCAGGATCCACAACCAACAATCTCCCACTTGGAGATTGATCTCAACAACTTCACTATTGTTGTACCTATTGGACTATGATCCACCTTGGACATGGAAAATTTATCATCTTCAAATTCATGCTTGAATACCAAATGAAATTGAGCAGGAACTCGTTTTCTCCCTTCTTACTACATTTTTTAACATGTTTGCAGGATTATGGCTAGTATGTATCTTTTCCAACTTCAATTGTCCATCTTCCAAAATGGATCATATAAAATGGTACCTAAGATGTATATTATTAGTATTATAATGGAAGGATTAGTTATTTGTAATATGAATGGCACTTTGGTTGTCATAGTACAACCTTATATTCTCCTTCTTCTTTCACAATTCCTCCATAAACCTCTGTAACCAAATCATCTATTTACTAGCCTCTATAGCAACAACATACTCTGCTTATGTTGTTGAAAGTGAAACAACCTTTTGCAATTTTGAAATCCAACTTATTGTTTACCCTATGTTACTCCTCCTACTATCTTTATCACCTTCCACATATGAATCAACATATCCCTGTAGAGCAGTTTTTGGACCTCTAAAACATAATGCATGAGTAGCAGTACCTCTCAAATACCTGAGTATCCACTTTAATTCCTCTCAATGTTCTTTACCTAGATTTTTCATATACCTTCTCACAACTCCCACTACATGTGCAATATCTGGTCTTGTGCACACCATAACATACATCAACCTGCCAACTATTGATGAATAAGAGACTCTGGACATGTATTATATCTACTCCTATGTCTTGGGACACACTTTCTTTGTTAATTTTAAATGGTTGTACAAAGGTTTATTAATTGCTTTTGCATTCTACATTATAAACCTCTCCAACACCTTGTCTATGTACTCACCCTGAGACAATGTCAATTTGTGATTTTTCCTATCTCTTGTTATTCTCATACCATGGATTTTCTTTGCAACACCCAAATCCTTCATCGCAAATGAATTAGCTAATTTATTTTCTAGCACATTTATATCATTCATGTTACACCCTGCAACAAGCATGGCATCTAAATACAATAGCAAGATAATATAGCTTCCATTTTCTATCCTCTTAAAATAAACATCATTATCAAAATGAAATTTACTATAACCTTGTTCTGTCATAAACCTTTCAAACTTCAAATATCATTGCCTTGGAGCTTGCTTTAGGCCTATTATCGCACAGTTTGTACTTTGAAGGATGGAAGGAAAGTAATGAAGACAAACTGACACAACAGGAGACTATCCTACCACTATCACCTCGATAGGATAACTCTTTCTATTGAAGGTGGTAGGCCCAGGGGAGATGTCCCCGGTGACCTGGGGTTTTGAGAAGGCAAAGGCTTATGGCTAAGAAACAATTTCCTCTCACAAGTCACCACCGATTAAAAGTTCCATATAAACAACCAATGAAGACAATGATAACCAGAACTGTACTTGTTCAAGACAAAGCAACAAGAAAACTATATATATGCAAGATCACTTGCTGGTTAGTACTTCATATAATCAAGGAATTTTTTATATAAAGCAATTGATCGATAATATTGATGAAGCAAATCAATGATGTACAATAGAAATAATCACAATATGTCACTTCACAATAAATGATTAAGAAGAAGCTTCACAATAAGAAAGGACGATTTATCAATGTGAAAATACCAACATTCATTAGAAGCAACGACTACTACGCTTTAGCCAATCTTTCAATTAATTTAAAGATGTATAAAATGTTGCATGGATATTATTATAACAAAAGTAAATGACCACAAAAATAGGGTTAGTAGGCTAGTCTAAGCTAGAGTTAGAAGGTGTTAATAATTGTTCAAAGTATTGGATATTTGTGATCAAGGCACTCAAGCATAGTAGGTCTTAGATCAATGCGTTTATAGGGAAAATGGTGTCAAACTAGATGAAAAAGCTGAAGGGACTATATGATGATATCAAGGAAAAAGACAAGAGGGATATGATGGATGAAGTGTTGTTAAGACAAGGCCTCAACCATCAACCCTAGGGGAAAACGGCTCACTAAGGTCTAGTAACCCTAGGACTTAGAGTGTTTTCCTCCTTCTTTATCTCATTGACAAAGTAAAATCGGATAGCATGAAGAGTAAATGGTAGGGTGTTTCAATGGCAAGGCCCTAGCAATATCTTCAGAAAATAAAATGGCTCCTTGGCATAACCTATTAGGAACTTAAAATAAGGACACCAACATGTGTTTATTTCCTAGGGTTTATTCCAACAATTCAATTAAGAAAATGCAAGTAAAAATACCATAACCATTCAAGTAAAGGAAATATTTCATAAATTCACTTACATTCACCATGCATTTGTCAAGCAAAACCCTAGTTGTAAACCTTCCACCAAGAAAAATGCCAAAAATAACCAAAATGAGCCTCCTTCAACAAGTGTGTACTAGTAATTTCAGCCAAAACCCTATAAGAGGGTGCAAATTTCAGACCTCACACAAGTGTGAGTGAAATATGATGAATAAAAGAGAGTTTATCTCTCTTACATATACCATACCAATGACCTTAATTAAATTTTAGGTCACAAAAGGCCGACAAGGAAAAAATACATAATAATATTTCTTTTACATTAAATGTCATAATTAAAACCCTAATCAAGAAAAAGTGATGAATTCATGCCCTTTTAGGGTGACGTTATTCCTTTATAGGGAAATGTTGACCTCCTGGGGAAAAACATTATGCCTTCTTGGGCCTCGGGAACATGCCACACGTGCCAAATATTCCACAACTATCTCCCAAAACCTCCATATCATTGGATAATGTCATAATATGTCTTGGGTGAAGTCATGGGCCTTCGAAAGCCAACGTTCTAGTGGAAAGGGCACAATCCCCCTAGGTACAGGTTTGCTAAGTTGCCTCTAGTGGAACACCCTCCTCTTCTCCGGTGAAAACCTTCGGATCTGTCTCTGCCCCTTACTAGGGTCTCAACATCGATATGATGGGATTTCATCCCCATGGAGGTCTGAAATAATCATCTCCCCATGTGTACCTTTCCATAATGGTACATGTATGATGGGTATGATCCTGCACATCAATAGATACGCCTTCCATGGGCTCATAAGTCACATGGATCATAGTAATTTCAACCACATATAATCATCAATTTTATTAAACATGTGCATAAAACCCCTTTTACCCAGTCAAGTGCTCAAAGAAATTATACTAATCTACAAGCCAAGTTTGGAGGAACTGACGAGGCATCCTATTGGGATAATGCTCACTGGATGTGGGGTGTTTCTGAGAGAAATCAAATCCAGTCCATGTGAGTGGATGAGGTGGTAATGGATGTCTGGACAAGGGGTGCAGTGATAGTAGGGAAATGCATGGCTTACCTGTGGGTGCCTCTATAGAGGGTGATATGCACCTATCATGGATGCAAATGTTTCCAAGCCCATTCATGACTTTTATATTTATTCTTTTTTTTTTCTTTCAAGAATATAGCTAGGGAACACTTCCCTGTCATGGTGACCAATGGTGGAAATGTTACCCACAATCATTTCACGGAAATGAGAAGGTTGGCTTGTGATCAGACCCCCTTTCTCTTGGCTATTCCACCAAGAGCCACTACCCTGACATGGTGACTAGTTTTTGATAGTGTAATACCGCTACATGCCCATGGACCTAATAGGTTGGCCCGTGATGAGATCCCCTATCCTCTAACTAGGTATTGTTTTATTATTTTTACGGGTCCCTCTGTTTCTTGCTGAGAAGCCTTTTACTGCTTTCTCGAGGATCTTGGGTGAAGCATCTCAAGGTTTCCTTCTTTGTCTTCTATATTTTTCCAGTTGCTTTTACCCTCTGGGCCTTTAGCCCCTTCTTCCCATAAGGCAAGGTGCAACCCTTAAACATTTGGCCAACCCAATTCCTGAACCAATGTAATGGGATGGATGAGTGGGAGAAATATGGAAAGTGGTAAGTATGGTGGGAGCGGACGATGTCTTCTCATGAATCCCCCCAATGGAAACTCAAAACCTATGGGCAAAATATTACTAGGGAATCCTATCATTCCCCCTAGATATGGTCAAGTGGATAGGCATAAGATCCAAGCACTCGTTAGAAACAAAAATAATTAAATGCACATATTCAAAGGTTTTGAGGATCAGAGTGACACATACCATGATACCCAAACTCATTACCTCATGGAGAAAGATCCATTTCTACTACAGAACCAGGCCGAGGTGATGGATGTTGTTGTTGCTGGAAAAGAAGAGATGTTGAAGGAAGAAAATATGGGCCCTCCAAGGCCATGATCAAGTCAGTCTGTCTCTAAGTACTCCATGTCTAGGACCTATGGTCCTCGAGACATAATCTCCTTAGTTATCCCTAAACTGGGGATAAAATCTGACTCCAACTCGGGGACATGTGCTCACTATAGAGTTCATGAGAACCTCATCATATCTAGAGTAACCTGTAACTTGATTGATCTCAACATAAATCAGTTAGCCATCATTTGGGGTGGTGATATCACCCCTGGCCTATATAAAAGAAAAGCAAGCATATGTACAAATGTGAAAGCAAAATATTCTAGCATGAAATGCAAATGGTATATACAATGAATTCAAATGCCTACTTACTTGTACTTACCTGTTAACTGAATTCTAGGTGTAGTCAAATGACCAGTGAAACCATCCTAGCAATGTCTTAGAATACCTGCCTTTGTGCTTCATCAAAAACCAAAATGGTGATAAGTTAAGCACAAAAATAACATGGGTTAGAGAGTGTATCATATCATCAGAAACCATAAAGTCTAACTCATGGAGGTGGGTGGGAGGGATAAAATCATGCCAAGTCATTCTCTGAGGAAAGTGCTCAATCCACTTTAGGAAGGGATCGTGAAAAGTCAAAGATTCAGAAAACTGACTCAAAAGGTCTGAAGGCTAGGTATCTAACACGTCCTCACAATCTGAAACCTAGGAGAGGATTGACAAGGATCTAGTATTGACAAGGATCTAGTAGATGACTGACAAACTCTTAAGGGAAGGTTGAAAGGCTGAGATGACATGCCTTTTCTTGGAGTTTTCAACCTACCCTTGAACTCTAGGGTTTTCCCTATAAGAAACTCAATACAAAAGACATACTTCCCAACTACACATTTAATGGCACAATAAAGTAAAGTAATCAGAGGTGGCTGGAGAAAGTTGTCACAAGAATCCTTCCTTAGGAAAATGATGTCCTTAATCCTATCAAGGTCTGAGCATAGTGGTGGTTGATAATCCTCTTCATGGAATGAATCCAAGTGCTCAGAGGAGTATTCATCAAAATCCTCAAGGTATGATTGGAAAGTATCAGGAAAATATGGGACTAGGTCAACCTTGGGTGTTTGGAAAGTGTCGGTAATTATATCATCTCCTTATTTCCACTGGTCAAAATCAAGAGTAACATGTTGTGATATATGTAAACGAAACAATTGGAAATGACTCTCAATGTCGTAAATGGGGTCTGTTCCATAACCAAATACATCCCACTTACGTTTTCCAACATGTATGAACTCATCAATATAAACTATGTCATTATCTCTATCATAACATGGAGGATTGAAAATATTTAATGTCTCATCCATCTCCTCCTCATTTCCCAAATCATAAGGCATATAATCATCAAAATTTTGGAGAGGAGAGTAACTTACTGTGTTTGTTTATTATTGTGCAGGAACTTCTAGGACTTGGGTGTTTTCAACATGCATCATTGTTTCATCCTCATAAATTGACCCTACATCTTCAAAAGTACAACAAGGAAGATCTACCTTGCCCGAGGATTCCATTTCTTCCTCCGTCTTTGAATCATAAAACAAGGCATTATCAAGATCCTGAAAAGGAAAGTGACTAACCTCATTCTTTTTTTCTTGTACAGGGGGAAAAGGCTCATGGATGGCTTCATCAAAGGGAGGAGAACATGTTGATACTTCATCATTTTTCTTAGGTTCCAGCTCCTCAACTATGTCTTCATCCTACTGGTTGATGACTTGTTCCCTTCTTTCTTGTCAATTTTCAGTAAAGATCTCAAGGGAAACTAATCTCTCCAAACTAAATGCATCTGGGGTAAAGGGATGTCCTTCCTTGAACAAGGAGACATTTTCCTCAATTTCTATAGCCATTGTATAAGCTTCTTGGAGTGTTTTTGTACTCTTTTTGTTGAGGAGGAAGCTCAGATGCACTAAAAGTGCATTGGTATAGAGATACACGAGGTACTTGTCTTTAAGATAATGGATTCTAGGAATCTGGTATAGAAATATCTAAAACCTATCCTCGAAAGCCCTAAAAGTCTCATCCTCAGTTTGTCTTATGTATTCGAGTCCTTTAAGTAATATTTGGATATCTTCCAATTTCATACCCCAACTCATGAGAAAGGTTTCTTCTAACTGGTCCATAGACATGATGCTAGCGATAGGTAGATTATCATACCATTTCCTAGCATTTCCATGTAGAGTGGCAGAGAAAATATTCATTACCAAGTCTTCAACATCATCACTGATAGGGTGGAGTTGAAAGAAAGCCCAAAAATTACTCATATGATAGTTGGGTCTTTCCCCATCACTACCAGTGAATCTAGGGAGCCACTTTTCGTACTTCAGGGGCATTTGTCAAGGGTATCCTGAGATTTTACTCACGTCCAAAAGTGTGAAATTTCTCGGATCCCCTTGAGAGTTCATAGTTGTCTTCATCATCAGTGGAGTCGCCAGATAATTTTCTTCAAATTATCAAAGAAATAAGGGAATCATCCCTAGTGGAGTCGTTAGGTAAGCTTCTAACCGAAAAAGTGTCATCTTTGAGGAGAATTGACTCAGTGTTCCCTGGAAATGACACCAAAATGTTATTGCACAGTTTGTACTTTGAAGGATGGAAGGAAAGTAATGAAGACAAACTGAAGCAACATGAGACTATCCTACCACTATCACCTCAATAGGATAACTCTTTTTGTTTAGGGTGGTAGGCCCAGGGGAGACGTCCCCGGTGACCTAGGGTTTTGAGAAGGAAAAGGATTATGGCTAAGTAAAATTTTCCCCCTCACATGTCACCACCAATTAGAAGGTCTAGATAAACATCCAATAAAGATAATGATAACCAGAAGTGTACCTTCCCAAGACAAAGCAACAATAAAACTATATATATTCAAGATCACTTGCTAGTTAGTACTTCATATAATCAAGGAATTTATGATATAAAGAAATTGATCGATAATATTGATGAAGCAAATCAATGATGTATAATAGAAATAATCACAATATGTCACTTCACAATAAATTATTAAGAAGAAGCTTCACAATGAGAAAGGATGGTTTATCATCAATGTGAAAATACCAACATTCATTAGAAGCAACGACTACTACGCTTTATCCAATCTTTCAATTGCTTTAAAGATATATAAAATGTTTCATGGATATTATTATAACACAAGTAAATGACAGTAGAAATAGGGTTAGTAGGTTAGTCTAAGCTAGGGTTAGAAGTTGTTAATAATTTTTCAATGTATTGGATATTTGTAATCAAGGCACTCAAGCATAGAATGTCTTAGATCAATGCGTTTATAGGGAAAATGGAGTCAAACTAGCTGCAAAAGTTGAAGGGACAATAAGATGATAGCAAGGCCAAAGACAAGAGGGATATGATGGATGAAATGTTGTTAAGACAAGGCCTCAACCATCAACCCTAGGGGAAAATGACTCACTAAGGTGTAGTAACCCTAGGCCTTAGTGTGTTTTCCTCCTTCTTTAGATCAATGACAAAGAAAAATCGGCTAGAATGAAGAGCAAATGGTAGGGTGTTGCAATGGAAAGGCCCTAGCAATATCTTTAGAAAATAAAATGGCTCCTTGGCATAACCTAGTAGGGACTTAAAATAAGGACACCAACATGTGCTTATTTCCTAGGGTTTATTCCAACAATTTAATTAAGAAAATGCAAGTAAAAATACCATAACCATTCAAGTAAAGGAAGGATTGCAGAAATTCACTTACATTCACCATGCATTTATCAAGCCAAACCCTAGTTGTAAACCTTCCACCAAGAAAAATTTCAAAAATAGCCAAAATGAGCCTCCTTCAACAAGTACGTGTTGACGGGCAAATTTGACATGTCATCAACTGAAAGAATAGATATGGTCCGGGGTTGTCTAAATAACCCAAGTTGTATGGTGTAACCTATTCTTATGGGTTTAATGGCTCTGTTAGCCAACTAGGGTCTTAAAGATAGAAAAATAAAATAAACTAACTAAAGAAAATATTCTAACAATCGACACAATAATTACAAATATTTATCTAAGAATCTGAATATACAAATGATTATGAACAGTTTATATACAATTTACAAGGTTTGCATGAAATCTTGCGAAAATGATTGTTTGATAAAGTTTATGAATCAAATATGAACAACACTTCTTTTTGGATTTTTTTTTAAAGATATTAAACGAATAAATACTAAATGAATACGATTGAAACAGTGACACAAAAACATTCAAAGCTAATTAATGTAATCATCATTTCATTCATGAGCAACTTAACTAAATAACACACAGAATAACATGTAGTTGATCAACGAAACTGGTATTATCTTTCTGTGTTGTATGAGCTCCTACCTGTATTGTTGTTAAGGGAAACCTATAACAGAACAATACTAGCACTTCTAGAATACATTCAAAGAAGTATTTGATATTGGAGTAAATTAATAACAACAGAAAGACATCTAATTAAAAAATCTTGTGATCTTTAGATGATCAATATTTAAGAATGAGAGAAAACCCGGATCTGAATATTGATTTTATCCAACATTGAACATTAAGAATAAATTCAAAAATGATCAAATGATATATCAATCACACATACAAAATGGAATAAGAAATTATGGACATCATATAACATTTAATAGTATTAAAACACCATATGATGACAAGCTAAAGCTAAAATCAATCATAATAATATCCTAATGATACGACAATAATGAAAGAACAAAATGGAATAAGCATCATACAGGTCTAAAGCCAAAGATGAATCGCTTTCCCATATTCTTTCTCAAAATCACATGCCCATATTGTGGTCAAAAAATGAATTTTTGGATAATAGATTCTTAAAGATTGAAAAAATTAATATATAAATGATAATAATTAACCATGTATTGACAAAATAGACTAAATCTAATTCAAATCAATGCATAATCAATTATTCAAAGAATATGAAGATATTATAATAAAAATAAAACCATTTTACTCACAGGACAAAAGCCATTAAGCAACCCAGAATTCCATATTCTTCTTTTAAAATACTCGTCCATTCTCCCAAAGATTCCAACCATGCGTCACTCCATTTCAAAAGAAGAAAAGTTTAAAAATTAAATAATATACAAAAAATAAAGGATTAAAATCCTCCTCTCGAATTCTTGGATCTCTTGAGCTCTAATCTTTCTCATATATTTATACAATGAGTGAACAGTTTGGGCGTCACTAATAATTTTCACCACCTGAACTTTTTCTCGTAAAGAGACATGAATATCTCTCAAATAGTACATTTTTGGGGGACAATTTCCATGTGGAAGGTAAATGGGTCCATTTGGGTTCTGGGTTTTCAACCGTTTCTTCAAATTCCTCACGGTTTTGCTGCAATCAGTTCTGCAAAATCTCCCGTCTGATCTTGACGCCTTTCCAAATTTTATCTGTTGTTGCTCATAAAATTATTTGTAGCAATCCAATATTATTTTTGGATCAATCATCTTGAACGTATTTGGATAATAAAATCAAGCCATGATCAGATCCATATCAAATATTTGATAATAGAAACATGTGAAACAAAAAGAAACCTAAATTAATAACCTAAAAATTGTGAATAAAACAAAATCTAGAACAATAAAATCAAAAATGAATTTAAACTAACTATAAGTTCTAACAAACATTGTTTATAATGATCTTAAAATTCTAGAAGCTTCAAGTTAATGGAGAAGAAAAAAATATTAATTTTGGTTTTTTACAAAATCAAACAAATCATAGATAATTCTTTTTTATTTTGTATTATTATTATGAGATGCAAAATGAAAAAAGAATTTAATTAATTAATATCACCAAATAATTTTATGAAAATGAGAAACCAACCAAGATATTATTTGATGAAGTATTGAACACATTATTCAAAATAGTCAAACTTTCTAATGAGAAAAATAATGAACACATAATCATAATTTAAACGAAAGTAAACAGTTGATAAAAATTAACATTTTTGTTTAAATTGAGATTTCTATGCTCGTTTCTAACTTTTGACATATACTCTTGTAATGAATGTTTCATACTATAGTGAATGTGTTAAGTTTGTCTCAAAGCAAGCCAAGATATGGAACTATTTCAAAAGGTTGATTCTGTAGCTCATTATAATTATCAAGATTCTAATGGGGGCCCTTAAAATTTTGTAAAAATTTAGGGGGAGTTGTTGGGGCCCAACAATACACACTAGTAATTTCAGCCAAAACCATAAAAGAGGGCGCAAATTTCATACCTCATGGTATCACATAAACCAGTCATATTCTTGTGGGTTTTTGGTTTCTACCTAAGTCTGTAGTTTTGCGTAGTCGCTCTCCTTTTCGCAGACTCAACCTTAATTTTTTCCCTTTCGGCTTGTAGTTTTTCTTCTATTTTCCTTCATTTGTTTGAGCGACCTATTTTCCTTGTCGTCTTACCTATGAAGTATTAGCCCTCTACTTTGTTGTTTTCTCTTAGGTTGATCTCTTCCTTATTTTCCTTTGTCACCGATCCTTTTTCTTTCCCAAGCCCTCAACCAGTCGTCCAAATATTTGTTTACAGAGGCCGCAGTCGTAAGCACAAAAGTGCAACACCTAGAGAGGTCTGATATGGACTTAGATCAAGTGAGTGAGAAAGTTTAGAGATCAACGATGAGTAATAATAGTGAAAATCGGGAGTTCAAAACATTGTTGAATTTGTTTGTAGAAGCTCTGAAATCCCGAAGCCCAAAATTAGCATGGGTCATTCGATTCAGCAGGATGCATGGCACCAGATCCGAACCGTGAGGAAAGTCATTTTAGGAAGGCTAAAGTGAGGAATGCACAGATTTACCGAGTCCCGAAATGTAGAATTTTCGAGTCCCGAAATGATGATATACATCTGGGTTATTCGATTCAAAGGGACACGTGGTGCCTGATCTAAGGAATCGTGATTTCGCAACTTGGTGATTTTAGCATGGAGCACAGCGTAGATTCATGAAACACAAAGTCGGAACCATGATCATAGCCCGTGGTTATATGGAAATGAGGGCCATAAATAAGGGTAAGCGTCTGTTGAGCGGTAAGTGGCTAAGGTTTTCGAGAAAGCATCCTGGTTGTTAATGATCCGAAATCGGATCTAGAAGCCTGATAGGGCTTGAAAAATGCTCAAAAATTAAAGTGCTCAAAATCCAATGAAACCAACACCATTGCGTTCGTCTCGTCTTCCTGATTCTGGTAGTATATTTACTTTTTCAAATGGGATCCGTATGCGAAAGTTATCGCGTTCTGATCGGAAGCCCAAACAGGTAAAAAGTCAAAGGTCAACTGGTCAAAAAGTCAATGTTGATGACATCAGCATGCTGACTGTGCAGGAGATGACATGGAACTCTCTGGCTGATGGTGATTGGGCAGGTTCGCTGACAAGGCAGACATGTGGCAGGCAACTGGACCAGTCAATAACTGACAAGTGGCATTAATCCGTCAAATGGGGAGATGCCACGTGGCCCAGTCATGGGCAGCCATGTGGCACCCAGTCATCAGTTGAAGTGGCATGTTTCAAAAAAAAAAATTTGGGGTCCATGGGATTTGAAACCATGACCACCACCAAGCCCAACACCTTAATAAATGGTCTTTTTCCAATACACCAAATTATTGCTTATGATATAAAACCTACAATATGAAATATATTGCAAAGTATTGTATGGAGAGGGGCCAGCGCTTAGCCCTTTGGGCTAGCGCTTGGCCATATGAACCCATATGACCCTGTTTAGGGGGCGCACGCCTAGGGAGAAGGGGCTAGGCCCGATTTATAACTATAAAGTGGGTTTTGTAACTAATTTTTGAGTTTTAATTGTAATTAAGCCTATTTTTAATGGTTTTTGGGAGTTATTGGGTAGTTTTGGAGCCTAAATTTTGGGAGGAAGTTGGAGATGAGAAACTAAATTCCTAGATATATAACCAAGGCATGTTTGAGGCCATAGAGGGGCATTCATAGCAGAATTATGCTGAAGAGAAGCCAAGCCAAAACCATTTTGAGGTAGAGAAGCTTTTGAGGAGGAGACGCTATTGGACCATTTCTGGGAGCTCTGGACATCCGTTTTGCGTGTCATTTTCTTTGCATGGTTCTTGAGATCTGGACGAACATGACCAGATCAGTCTTGTAGCCATTTGGCATTATAGTGATGTACTTTTGAGCTTTTGAGCAGAAATAAAGAAGCCTCCCCCACACAGAGAAAAAGGCCCGGAGACGTAGGCAAAGTTGTGTCGAACTCCATTATCAATCTACATGTTATGGTTTGTTGTCTTTTATTTCATTTCAGATCTGCAAATGTGTATATGGCTTTCATGATTCCTTTTCTTTCCTCATTCTTTCACTAAGTTTCTCAAATGGTTAATTAACGCATGCAAAATTAAAACTCAACCATAAGTCATTAAAAGAACCTACGAATCAGTTAAATTCAAAGAAAATATGATCGTTGATCTGGATGGGCTATTTCACATATTCGAGCATCAGGATATTTGGAATCAAGTGGAGTGAAGACTCCTGAAATGCGAAACCCCAAAATTTCACATAGGATCTCTCGGTCATGGCCCGTGGTTGCATGAAGCGATGGAGAAAATTTTCACCAAGGCCGAAAGTGTTTGTATTGTTCACATAAGAAAGATCTGTGTGGTCTCAAGGTGTCGAGGTTGACTTAAAGGAGTCATGAACGTCTCCTGGAATATTCATGGGTGTCAGGTTTCAGCCCGATCCCGATGAAAGTACTTAATGGAAATGGGGGAGGTGGTTGAAACCTTGCTTCACCCCATAAATGGAAAGCATGGAAAATATGTCCATGGAGGCAGACTGTCAGCCCAAAGTCCCCCTATCAACAGATGCTCTTGCACAACCCATATTGATCTGATCTTGCATCTTACAGAAGAATGCAGGTGCAGCCTAATAGAATAAGATGCATATGCGGAGCCTTGAGTACAATAACTAGAGCACTCTCCTAGTGGGAGTGATTTGTTCTGAATATGAATATTTAGTTTTAATATTTTGTTAAGGTTGATGGTTGAGCTAAGCTCTCGGATTGTAATGTTTTAATGAAGCTCTGGTTCTTTGGTTATGTAACTTGATATGAGACTTCTTGTTTAATGAAAGCCAACTTCTTTTTCCATCTTATCTTTGTCTGATACTGAATGTTCATGATCAAAGGATTCTCATGGATTGCGGTGACAATGTTGTAATGAATGTTTGATTGTAGTGCAGTTATAGCGTTTTCAATTTCTTGAAACCTCAAATTCAAGAGGATCTTGTTTTCATAGTTTTTCCTCCTTAGGCTACTGGAAGACCCGATATCCAGAGAAGACCTCTACATCTTCTCCTCAATTTCTTCCACCTACTCACCCTTACTACAACTTACTATCTAAATTTGATCAAGACCTCATTTTCTTGTGCACACTACCCAGGTTTTCTGAGTTAAAACAATATTCTCTTGAGTCTTCCCCATTTGACCTATTTAAATCCATTAACCATGACATATAAACTGATGGGTACTGAGCTTACTTTTTCCACAATCCAGAGGTGACTTATAGTGCTAACACCTCACACAAGTGTGAGTGAAATATGATGAATAAAAGAGAGTTTATCTCTCTTACTTATACCATACCAATGACCTTAATTAAATTTTAGGTCACAAAAGGCCGACAAGGCCAAAATACATAATAATATTTTTTTTACATTAAATTTCATAATTAAAACCCTAATCAAGAAAAAGTGATGATGTTATTCCATTTTAGGGTGACGTTATCCCTTTTTAGAGCAATGTTGGCCTCCTGGGGAAAAACGTGAGGCCTTCTTGGGCCTTAGGAACATGCCACACGTGCCAAATATGCCACAATTTCCTCACAAAACTTCAATATCATTGGATGACATCATAAGATGTCTTGGGTGATTTCATGGGCCTTCCAAGGCCAATGTTCTAGTGGAAAGGGCACAACCCCCCCTGGGTACACGTCTGCTAAGTTGCCTTTGGTGGAACGTCCTCCTCTTCTCTGGTGCAAACATTTTGATCTGTCTCTGCCCCTTGTTGGGGTCTCAAAATCCATCTGATGGGCTTTAAGCCCCATGGAGGTCCGAACTAATCATCTCCCCATGTGTACCTATCCATAATGGTACCTGTCCATCAGGTATGATCCTGCACATCAACAGATACGCCCTCCATGGGCTCAGAAGTCATAGGGATCATAGCAATGTCAAACACATATAATCATCAATTTTATTAAACATGTGCATAAAACCCCTTTTACTCAGTCAAGTGCTCAATGACATTATACTAATCTGCAAGCCAAGTTTGGAGGAAGTGGCAGGGAGTCCTATTGGGATAATTCTCACTGGATGTAGGGTGTTTCCGGGAGAAATAAAATCCAAGCCATGTGAGTGGATGAGGTGGTAAGGTATGTATGGACAAGGGGTGCAATGATAGCGGGGAAATGCATGGCTTACCTATGGGTGCCTCTGTAGAGGGTGAGTTGCACCTGTCGTGGATGAAAATGTTTCCAATCCCATTCATGCCTTTTATCTTTATTCTTATTTCTTTTTCTTTCAAGAATCTAGTCAAGGGACACTGCCCTGGCATGGTGACCAGTGGTGGCAATGTTACCCACAAGCATTCCACAGAAATGAGAAGGTTGGATCATGATGAGACCCCCTTTTTCTTGGCTATGCCACCAAGAGCCACTACCCTAGCGTGGTGACCAAATGTTGGTAGTGTCATACCGCTACATGCCCATGGACCTAATAGGTTGGCTCATTATGAGACCCCCTATCCTCTAAATAGGCCTTTTTTTAATATTTTTATGGGTCCCTCTATTTCTTGCTGAGAATCCTTTTACTTCTTTCTCGAGGATCCCTAGGAGAAGCATCTCAAGGTTTCCTTCTTTGGCTTCTATCTTTTTCCATCTACTTTTACCCTTTGTACCTTTAACCCCTTCTTCCCATAAGGCAAGGTGCAACCCTTAAATATATAGCCAACCCAATGCTCGAACCAGAGTAATGGGATGGATGAGTGGGAGAAATATGGAAAGTGGTAAGTATGGAGGGAGAAGACGATGGATTCTCATGAATCCCCCCAGTGGCAACTCAAAACCTGTGGGAACAAGCTTACTAGGGAATCCTATCATTCCCCCCAGATATGGTCAAGTGGATAGGCATAAGATCCAAGCACTCGTTAGAAACAAAAATAATTGAATGCACATATTCAAAGGTTTTGAGGATCAGAGTGACACGTACTATGATACCCAAACTCATTACCTCATGGATCAAGATCCATTTCTACTACAGAACCAGGCCAAGGTGATGGATGTTGTTGTTGTTGATAAAGTAGAGGCATTGAAGGAAGAAAATATGGGCCCTCGAGGGCCATGCTCAAGTCGATCTGGCTCTCGGTACTCCATGTCTAGGACCTGTGGGCCTCGAGACATAATCTCCTTAGTTATCCCTAAACTGGGGATAACAAGGCCATACAAGTTGTTCTTCAACTTGTATGTACCAAATTCTCCTTTCCTTTGACGTTATACCCCTATGGCTTCTGCATATAAATCTCTTCCTCCAAATCCCCATGGAGAAAAGTTGGTTTTACATCTAATTTTTCAAGATGAAAATATTCTACTACCACAAGACTTAAAATAGTCCTAATTGAAGTCATTTTAACAATAGGATAAAATATTTCATAAAACTTTATACCTTTCTTTTGTGAAAACCCATTTACAACAAGTATAGCCTTGTATCACTTTTTTCCTCCATCTTCTTCCTTCAACCTATAAACCCATTTATTATGCAATGCTCTTTTTATAGTAGGAAATTGAACCAAGTCTCAAGACTATTTATTTACCAAGGAATCCATTTCCTATTTCATGCCTTGCTCCCACTTCTTTTTAGTGTCTACCTGCATTGCCTCTTCATAACTTTTTGAATCACCGGAATCAATGAACAAAAAATAATACAATGAAGGAGAGTATTATTCATGGGGTCTACTTAACTTGATAGATATTCTAACAACACTTTCAGGAGTTTGAGGTATATCTTTCTCATGTTGTTGTACATTTTAATTTTCTGGTACCTTTGGAATTTAATTTTCTTTGATTTCATCAAGCATTGTGTATTTTCCTTCTCTTGTTTATTTCCCTGCAAATGATTTTTGTACATGGCCTTTTCATTGTATACCATATATCTAATACTAATGATTTTATGATTTTCATAATCCCATAAGTGATAAAAAAAATCATTAACAACATATCCAATAAAGGTACACTTCTTGGATTTTGCCTCAAGCTTTGCTCTATTTTCTTTATCAATATCGACAAATGCTTCACAACCGAAAGTCTTCATAAATGAGTAGTTTACCTTTTTACCTATCCCTTCCTCCTCTGGAATTCCACCATCCAAGGAGATTCAAGGACCTCTATTTATTAAGTAAAAACTAGTATCTACAACATCTTCCCAGACTTGTAAGGGAAACCCAACATGAAATCCCATACTCCTTGCACGTTCCATGATTGTCATGTTCATCCTTTCTGACATGCCATTTTCTTGTGGAATTCCTAGAACTATCTTCTCTCTATGAATCCCATGGTATGAACACTAATCATCAAACTCATTGTTGCAGTATTCACCTCCATTGTCTGATTTGAGACACTTCAACCTTTTTTTTGTCTCATTCTCAACCAAATATTTCCATTTCTTAAAAGTGTTAAAAACATCATATTTTTCCGAATGCAATAAACCAATGTTTTTATAGTTGCATCATCAATAAAAGTAACATAATAACAATATCCACGAAGATATGATACCTGAACATTTCCCCATGCATATGTATGCACAAGATCTAACTTTTCACTCTTATTTTCCTTTCCAACCCTGATAAATATGACTCTCTTGTGTTTTCCATAAACACAAAATTCACAAAAATCCAAATCAACTTGTTTAAGATCTAGAAACAAATTCCTTTTGTGAAGTATCTGCATCCCCTTCTCACTCATGTGTCCAAGCCTATGATTCCATAGTGTTGTATCCACTCATGTAGAAGCTAAAGAGATAGAAGATTCAACATTACTAGTACATAAATACAATGTACCTACCTTCTCTCATTTTTCCATTACCAGTTATCCTTTAGTGACCTTCCACACACTATCATTAAATGTAGATATACACCCTTCACTTTCCAACTGTCCTGTTGAAATTAGGTTTCTACTCAGATCTAGTATGTATCTCACCTCTTTCAACAACCATCGGTTTCCATTCTTTTGTTTTATTTGTACAATGCCCATTCCAACAATTTGACATGGTTCATCATCACCCAATTAAACCTGTCCAAAATCACCTTGAACATAATTTTGAAAATATTTCCTATGGGGTGTGGCATAAAATGAAGCCCCTGAATCTACTACCCAAGACTCAATAATATTATCTAAAGAAAGAATCAAATCAAATTGTAACAAATCATTGGATACATTCTCTTCCTGGTTTCTCTCTTGTTTTTCATCTCTTTGTTTCTTTGGAACTATGCAGTCTTTCTTCAGATGTCCTTTCTTCCCACAATTCCAACACTCTATCTTTCCTAGTCTGGATTTGAATCTTCCCTTTCTATACTTCTCATGGTTTCTTGGACTCTTTCCTCTTTCCCTTTGACTTCCCCTATTCTCCAAATCCAATGCATTACATGATTTCTCACATGTTATTTTCCATCACATTTCTTTGCTAAGGATAACACCAACAACATCATCAAATTTCAGAGTGTTTGAACCAGAGATGAAGTTGCTTACAACCATGAACAAGTCATTCCAGCTTTATGGAAATGAGCACAATATTAGAAGATCCCTAACCTCATCATCAAAATCCACTTTTACATAACTTAACTAATTCATAATTGTATTGAATTCATTTCAATGATCGTCAACAGACCCATCTTTTGATATCTTCATATTAAATAATCGCTTCATTAGAAATACATTGTTGGAAGCCAAGGGTTTTTCATATAGTTTATACAATGCATTCATCACATCCTCCATTGTCTTTTATTTCAAAATAATGAAATACACTGATGCTTCCAGACATAATTGTATCATTCCTAGTGACTTTCTGTCAAGAATCTCCCATTCTTCATCCTTCATACTTGCCAGTTGTTTTTCTTTTCCACCCAATGATAGGTAAATATCCTTCTGATATAAATAATCTTCCATATGCATCTTCCATAAATAATAGTTGTGGCAGTTAAATTTATTTCCATATTCCTCCATTTCTCCCACTCGAATGAGGAACCCTCTTTTCATGTGATTTACCTTTCTCTCTAATATCATTTGTTAGAAAAACGGGATCGCGGAGCAATAAAAAAAAAAAAAAATACAGAAATAAAACACAAAAGATACACAATACGATAGAGACACAAATATACATGGTTCATCTAGTGTGGTCTATGTCCACCAGAGAAATTTTCAGGTCCTTCATTTATTGTTATCCATCAAATGAAGGGATGCAACCTACATTATACCCATTGTAACTTCCTCTTCTTTCTCTCACAATATCCTCTCTTAGAATATAATATTCACTTGCTCACATAGCCTCAATACAATTCCCTCATACATAAAAGAGGGTTACCTTCTGTTATCGCTATGTAAATTCCCAGAGGTTGTTGTTAAGTAGAAGAAATTTACTTGAGGTAACCTTATCCAACCACTTCGAAACTAGGATCTAGCCCTTCTAGTTTCAGAGAGGGATCTCTTTGTGATATTTAACTTTGTTTTAGATTTCAGATGTTAGGCTAGTTAAATAAATGAGACTATGTGTTTGTTTTATAAAAATGATTGAAATATTGCTTACGCATCCATTGGGCTATGGGGTCTGTTTTATAAAGTTCCATATCAACAAACATATTTTATAAGGTGTTTTCATGAGGCAGGATAATGAAACTATTAGATCCTTTAGAAATTAAATGGTGGATAGCAGAAAAGATGAGATAATCAATTATAACCAAGAAGAATTTAAGAAGTTATTAATCATAACATCAGAAGATAAACATTAAGATCTTTAAAAGACGAAAATAGAGTATACAAAGATAAATTCTGCAACTTCAACTTCTTTTAAATGATCAGATGTAGAAAATATAAGTGATTACGAAGATAGGAAAAACATTTAAACTGAGAGAAGAAAACATCAACAACAATTAACATGCAGGAATCATGTGAAAGTCCTTTTTATTACTGGTATATCTCTGATAAAAATTACAGTGCTTATAGCTTGCTTGGGTGTAAAGATCAACCCTCAATACTTCAAAGATTGAAGTATTTATAACAAAAATTATGAATGACCCTATCATTAATGATCAGGACATGGTATAATCTAATCCTAACAACTAGACAACAAGATACAAAATTGTAGGAACTGTTGATGATCTATCAGATTCTTCATGCTAATTTTAGGGAAGGCCATTGGTGAGTCATTCATGTGACTCTAACTGCTCTTCTTGCTAACTTGGATGACACACTTCATCCCTACTCAATAAATTCGCACAAATCCTCCCATCTTTGTTGAATGGAGATGGTGACTTTTAGTAGCCTACGATAGATTTCGTCCATCTCAGTATATTTGGCGAAAGTCGACTTGGTGATGAAAATATATTTAATTTTGTGTTGGATACTGAGGTCCAGTTGCAGAGTCTCTAGAAATGCCTTTCCTGTGATACTACCCTGGATTCATGAAAACTTGGAACTATCCTTGGCCACTGTGGAAATCTTCTGCATGTAGTCAGATAGGGTCATCAATTTATCATTTAGAACCAGTAGACTAGGAAGGCCTTTCTTATGCAAAACATCAAACTTGTTGAAGAATCTTTGAACCTCGATATCCATGTTCTGGGATTTCTCCTCTAGCTCCAACATCAATCCTCTTTTGGTCAGCACTCTTTTAACCTCGAGGATGGTTTTTGTTTTATCTTCAATATTCATGTCTTCAAGTTCTTCCCTAGTCTTTGAATTCAAAAACCTGATAATTTTATTTGCTTGTGTGGGCCTCTCTCCCAATTCTTCTTTGATCCTTTTGATGGCATGTTTTCTCCTTAACACCAACTCATGTTATTCTAACATGATTTGCACCATGGGCCATATTTCATTTATGGATTTGGAGATATCCATCCAGATGTTCTCTTTGGCCTCTACTAGTGTTTTTCCCATAATTGTTTGTTTCTACAGCTATTGGATTTCCTGGTTCATATTTTATGATGTGTGTCTTTTTGTATTGTAACTGGATTGGAAATAAGTTTTTAGCTTCTAGATATTCTCTATCTCCTTCTCCAATATTTTGATTTATGTTCCCTACAAAGTCATCTTCTCCATTGGTGTTTCTAAACCTTCAGATGTTCCTAAAACCACCACTGAGGTGGCTGAAGGAATTTTTGTAGTGGTGGTGACTGATACTGTCACTGTGCTAACTCCTATGAGGAGAATTTCACTCAGTGGGATGACTTCCATAGGTGTTTATTGTTCCTTCTCCTTTAACAACCTTTCCAACTCTGCCTCCATTTCCTTTATATGTGTGTTCTGTTGCATGATTAGCTTCAGAAATTCCTCCTTCTCACCTTTTGTCTCAGCTATCTCTTTGGCCCGTGAGTCTTCTGTAGTTGGAAATTTCAGTTGCTTCCTCAGAGATGTTATGTCAGCATTATTTTTCTTGAGCAAATCCTCAGTTGCTTTTACATTTGAGGGGCATACCCAATTTTGAGTACCAATTCTTCTAAATATTTAATCTTGTTATCCTTTGCAAAAGAAGATATTTTCTCCAATTTTAATTGGGTCTGAACATTGTTTAGAGAGACATGTAATTTCGCAGCAGTAGTGGAAGCATGAGCCAATCTGGAGAAAACCATTTCTCCAGTATGCCTATGAAAATCCATCTGATCAGCTGGATGAACTTGCTTGGAATCAAATTCCAGAGTCAACCTTTTGTAATATGTGATCTCTTTTGGATGAGGTACCTGTGCTTACAGAAATACCATGTGCATTCTTCCTTTTTCAATATCAAAAGAGGAGAGAAACCTATGCTTTGTTGTTGAAGTCTTCTTCTAGAACTGAGCATAGGTGTGATTTGTCAGCATCTCATTCTTCTTCTTGATTAAGTCATACTTTTAAAAAATACTCAACTTTGCATATGTTGGTGGAGGTTGGGTGGTCACAGTGGTAACAGTTTGCTTCTTTGAGGAAGAAGTAGACATCATTTGATGGCCGCTTGAAAGAAGTAGTGAACGTTCTCCCTCGACTACTTTGGTAGACTGTTTCTCTTCCTCTCAAAACCTGTGAATAGTGTGAGTGGTTTTAGGCCTTTTAGTGTACACCTAGAAATCCTCTGCTGACACCTCAGTGATTGAAGGTGAAACATACTTCCTGGGTCTTTTCTCCTTTGGTGCATGTGGAGTTGTGGTTTGTGAAATCATGGCTAGAGGATATTGTTGTTCAATGTCTTCCAAAGTGTTCACCTCCCACTCTATTTGGTTCACAAATTTCTCAATCTTTGGTTTGAGTGTATGAGCATATGGATAACTTTTGTTCTTCAATCTCATCTATGCAATGATCCCACATGGATCATAGTGCCAAATGAAACTAGTGCTAAAATTCATATCCTTTAATAACTTGTCTGCCTCTTCTCCTGCAGCTCGACTATTGCAGATAAAAGGTCCAATCTTCCCTTTGATTCTCAGTTGTTGTTTCTTCTTCAAAGAAACAAAATGAATGTAGTCTAAATTAATCATTTAGATAATGTACATCAAAGTGAATATCCTCATAGGAAAGTATTTGGGAAACTTATAGGGAGCCAACTCACACCCATATACTCTGATCTCTGTGTGATTTTGATATAGGTACCAGTATCCAGTTTTGGCGAGGTCCGAGAGGTGTAATATTCTCTAGACCTCTTCATTCATCTATGGCTCTAGTCTACCATTGAGCATGCTCACCACTGGGTGGTAAAACTGCTCAATAAACTGTTTGAAATTTAAATCTGTGGAGTTTCTTCTGAGCAATGAAGTCCAAGAGGTGACAGACTGTGGCTTGTCGTTCTGGTCCATTTTCTGCATAGGAAAAGAGAACTTATCTTCTTGAAAAAAGGTGAAAATGTAGGCCAGTATTGAAGAATATCGGAACATGCCCTCTGTGGCGAATTTAAAGAGTTGTTCATGTATGTTCTCGGCTAAGAAAGTGTTGTAATCGAACTGCATGGTGGATTTTTCTTCAGCAGAGAAAATGGATAGGAAACCCAAAATGGGTTCATCCACCCATTCGTCTGAGAAATAACCGAGAAAACAACATAGCAATGAAATAATTTGGTTGCCATTTTCTAAAAACATGGAGGAGTGGTAAGGGGGATTTTTCTTGGGGAATTGAGCATCCTGTGGGAAGAAAAGCTCAAAAATATGTGCCCTCTGGGGAAAAGACAGATTTTGGTACATCTATGTTAGAACTTCAATGGTGAGGGGAGAGTTGGATTAAACTCTAGATATCTGCATCATTTGATCAATGGCCTCGTGTGTGATAGAAAACAGAGTTTCTCTGGACGATGAAAATATGGCTCTCTGATCGGGGAGGTAATGAGCCTGTAATTTGAGGACGAACTCGGGAAAATGGTGGATTTGGGGGAAGAGATACAAAGGGAGATTGGACTCCCAGAGCCCAATCTCATCGCTTTGATCCATGAATGTATCTTAAAACCATGGTTGTAATTCGAAGAAATCAAATTCACACCTGGTCTCTAAGATCAGGTAATATTTGTCAGCTAGCGAGATCCGGTCAAGATAGACAGGAGGTGGGAGGAATGGATTTTTCTTGAATTCTGATCTTTTGGATTTATGTGCCATCGATTTAACAGGTACCTGCAAACTGAAACAAAAGCGTTAGTAGGCAATGGCTATGGTTGGTTCATTGACTGAAAAGGAGAGGAAAATGATCTTCTGGTTTGCGGAGAGTGTGAGTAGTGCACAAATGGCAGAAATGGGCTTACAATTGGGTGAACGGGTATCCGTTGGGAGCGAGGGACAAGTCAATAGACTAATGGATATGTTAGCATGTAATAAATTGCCAATGGATCATTTGAAGTGTGAGGTGGCCAGTGAAGGATGGGTGATGGGTGTACCAAGATGACATGGAGGGCAGTGATTGGGGGATAGGCAAGTGGGACATGACCTGTGACGGGTGATTGGAGGGGAAAAACTAACAGAGTTATGAGACGAGACATATAAGGCGGTAGTGGAACATGACATTAGGAGGTGGCGAGATAGTGGAAAATGGTGTCACGATGTGGCGATGGTAAGGCAATGTTGGTATGGCAGTATGTCGGAGGGGGGTAAGGTGGTAAATGTTTTAGAGTGAGGGGGATCCGAAGCCATAGATTTGTGACACGTTAGGATGGGGCCTGCCTGGAAAACTGCCCATATCAGACCCCCCCCCCCCCCCCGT
>ML784007.1:344251-404918 GCA_009831015.1 Picea engelmannii
TTGTGTGGGTCCCGTTTCGACCTCTTTGTCAAGACCATCCATCGGAAAGGAAACATGGAGAGTGATCATCCTTTTGCTGAATTGTAACTTGAAATGGTCAAAGGGTGAGTTCGTGAGAATTCACGAAACACGAATTCATGTTTGGATCACAACCGTAAATCTAAGAGAGGTTTGGACCATTAATTGTCTAGGAAGAAATCGACATTTCGGGATATGGGAAGTGAGGAGAGGTGAATACCTCTGAAACCCGAAACCGATCTACACCATAGATCATAGGAGAGGAACATGACCGTGGGATGAATAGACAATAAGTTTTGGAATTTTGGCAAATGGAAGCTTGAGATGCATGAATGCATGAACTCCTGATGCCAAAAACCCCAAAACACTGAAAATATCTGCACCATATATCTGAGAGAAGTCTAGCCGTTGGATCAGAACCTCCACATGGTATCGCATATCAGGGGTTTGGGGGTTGAAAGAAATTATTTTTGACTATGAGGTCACAAAGTGTCGAGCGCCAAGGGCTCATAGAACACGTGGCACATCCATTAGGTGGGGACCACGTAGTTGACAGGTGGCGTAACAATAAGCACCTAGAGAAAGGGGAAGCGGGTGATAGGTGTTGGACACACGTCGCCTGGAAAGGAGTCAACTCATTGCTGACTATCGTGTCTCGAGGATTCACAAAGGAGGAGCATGAGGGATCAACACTCCAACTCGTGAAGTCATGAGTTGTGAGTAGTCCTAACACTTAGCCCTAGATGGTGGTTATGTGTGGAAGGCACTAACAAGGAGGAGCCAAACCCATATCACATCTCGGGTATCGACGTCTGGAGAAAGAGGATTCGAGGGTCTTCGACTCACAAACTCGCAAGTTGCAAGAGTGGTGGGACATTATGACGTCATTGAGGGTGACATGGACCCTCATGAACGTGCCATGCACCACCATGGTTAAGGGCGATAGTTGTACTATGGACCCGGAGGGTAAGGAGATATAAATTTCAAAAGTTGGGGATTGAAACAACAAGAGACTTGGAGTCACTACTCCGTGAACTCCCGAGTACTGAAGAAAAAATAACCATCAAGGATTTAACTATTGGATCCTCGTGGACCAAAACCCCTAAACCCGAAAGCGAGTATGAGAGTCTCGTGGACCAAGACCCCGAAACCAGAAGTCCCAAAATTTGTAGAGCCAAACAGAGCTCAGAAAACTTAGTGGATTCGAAATGTTTTTCTAATCACGTTTGTTTATGAATGTTGAAGTTTTATTAAGGGTTTAAGGCCTGAAAAAATTCGGTTGACTACATGTTGTGTGTGTAGAGTTCAACGAGTGTCAGGACAACCAAGTATAGAAATGGAAGAGGTGCGGATTGCCTCTGAATCAGAGGATGAAAGAGAAGGAAGGGATGTCAACCTGGGAGTCGAAGGATCGAACTCCAGTGGCCACAACAGAGAATTGGATAAGGAAGGACATATGATGAAACTCATTGAAATATTGCAAAAAGATGCCCAGGCTTGCCGAGATGATAGTTGAAAGCTCATGAGAGTCAGGGATCAGCAAGGTGAATTCAACTTAAAAATGTTGAAGAGCCTGGAAAGAATAGAAAGGAAATTGGAGACGGGGAGTGACTCAAGCAAGACAGAGAGTCGCAGGACCCCTGAGAGGAGAAGAATATCGAGAAGTGGTAGCAGACATCATCATCGCTCCCCAAAGTATTCTGGTAAGGAAGCACATAGTAGTTCAAGCCCATCTCCTACCCGAAAGCACCAGAGATCTAGGATGGATGAATTGAAAGGGGAGATGAATAAGATTAAGCCTCCTACATTTGATGGAGAACATAAGAAGGAGGAAGATTTCAAAACATGGTTGCTTGGCATGAGGAAATATTTCCAATTGCAAAATTATTCCTCTCATGCAAAAGGAAGAATTGCGATGTATCAATTGAAAGGAAAAGCATCCATGTGGTGGGATCAATTTATGCAGGTGCAGCACATTAGTGAGAAGGATATCACTTGGAAGGAGTTCAAGAGGTATTTTGAGAAGAAATATCTGACTAAAATATACTATGACAGAAATATGAAGGAGTTATTCGAACTCAATTTAGGCAGCATGACCATTGATGAATACGAACGAAGTTTCTTGGAACTACTGAAGTATGTTCCATTCATCAAGGATGAGGCTGTCAAGATTCAGAGGTATCTGAGTGGACTGCCACCTGCAATAAGTGACAAGATTCAGTATGATGATCCTAAGACTATGGAAGAAATAATAAGAAGGGATAAATGCTTATATGAACAACAAAGAGAAAAGCCTACCTTTCGGAAGGCTTGGGATGACCAGAGGAAGTTTAAGAAGAAACAGAGGTAGAAGGGAAACAAACCTCCCTTTTTCAGAAATAATCCTCAAGGAAATCCATCGTTTAGAGAGCCAAGAATGGTTGAAGTGGGGGAACAAAGGCAGAGACAGATGCCCATTCAGTGTTGGGGTTGTAAAGGGAACCACAAGTACAGGGATTATCCCCATAAAAATGGAAAAGCAAGAGTTGTTCATATTGTTCAACAAGCTAAAACAGTGGAGGACATGGGTAGTAGAATGCCAAGGATCTATGCAGCCCTGGACAACAAACAAGATGAATTTCAATCGCACATGATTGAAGTGGAAGGTATGATTAACAACAAACCATTTATTACTTTAATCGATTCAGGGGCTAGCCATAGTTATATAGATCCTAGGGTGGTGGAAATTTTTCATTTATCAAGAAGAAAACATGAAAAGTCTTGGTTAGTGCAGTTGGCTACAGGAACCAAGAGGAAGGTCATTGAGTTGATTAAGTCTTGTTCTGTAGACATGAATGGATTGAGCATGAAGGATGAATTGAATATTCTACCTTTAGGTTCTTATGACTGCTTAATTGGGATCAACTGGTTGGACCAGTACCATGCCCTTCTGGACTTTCGTAACAAGAGGTTTACATGCCTGGATGAGAAGGGAAATCAAAAAACAATCCAAGGAATTCCCAGGGTTGTGGCTATTAGAGAAATCTTAGCCATGCAACTGAAGAAGTGTTACAGGAAAGGCTGTCAATTATTTGTAGCCCATGTGGAGGAAGCATCCAGAGATGAAGTCTCAAAGATTGGACACCATGAGGTACTCACAGAGTTCAAGGATGTATTTCAAAAGGTACCTGGACTACCTCCGAAGAGAGACATCAATTTTTCTATAAATTTGATTCCTGGAGCAACTCCAGTTTCGAAAGCTCCTTATAGAATGAGTATGCCAGAACTGAAAGAGTTGCAATTGCAGCTTGAAGAGCTTCTAAAGAAGGGATAAATTCTCCCCAGCGTGTCACCTTGGGGTGCCCCAGTCATGTTCATGAAGAAGAAGGATGGGACGCTGAGGTTCTGCATTAATTTCCAACAGTTGAACAAGGTAACTGTCAAGAACAACTATCCTCTGTCGAGGATCGATGATCTTTTCGATCAGTTGAAGGGTGCAAAAATAATTTTGAAGATATATCTCAGATCAGGATATCACCAGGTAAGAATAAAGGATGAGGACATTAGCAATACCACCTTTAGAACAAGGAACAGTCACTATGAGTTCACAGTGGTGTTGTTTGGACTGTCAAACGCACCTACTATTTTTATGTTCTTGATGAATGGTGTATTCAGGGACTATTTAGACAAGTTTGTCATATTCTTCTTGGATGAAATATTGGTATATTCCAAGTCAGAGGAAGAGCATGAACAACACCTACAAATGGTGCTGCAAGTGTTGAGAGAACACCAACTGTATGCCAAATTGAGCAAATGCTCATTTTACCAAAGGTAGATCCATTACTTGGGGCACATTATTTCAGAAGAAGAGATCGTCGTGGATCCTGAGAAGGTTGAGGCCATCCGAGAATGGTCAGTGCCAAGGAATGTGGTGGAAGTTAGATCCTTTATGGGTCTAGCAGGCTATTATAGAAGATTTATAGCAGGGTTCTCAAATTTAGCTCACCCTATCACTTCCTTGCAAAGGAAGGAGAAAAAGTTTCAGTGGACTGAAGCGTGTGAGAATAGTTTCCAACGATTGAAGCAGCTCTTAACCAGTGCTCCAATCTTGAGGATTGCAGATCCAAATATGGATTTTGTGGTGTGCGCGGATGTGTGTAAGGAAGGGATGGGAGGATTTCTCAGCCAGAATGGATTTGTAATCTATTATGAGTCCAGGAAGCTGAAAGAGCTTGAAAATAATTATGCCACTCACAATTTGGAGCTGGCAACAATCATCCACGCTCTGAGGAAATGGAGACATTACCTCATGGGAAGGAGATTTGAATTGAGAATAGATCAAAATGGCCTGAAATATTTGTTTGATCAGCCAACCTTAAATGCTAGACAAAGCAGGTGGTTGGAATTTCTGTGTGAATACGACTTTGATATCAAGCATATCAAAGGGAAGGAAAATAAGGTGGTTGATGCACTCAGCAGAAAGGTTCATGATTTACAGGATATAGACATTAGCATGTACAAGACTGATATTAAAGATATAATTTTGGAAGCTGCAAATGCAGATTTGCAGTACAAAGACTTAGTAGCAAAGCTACAGCAACGTGAGAGACCACGGAAAGAGGGAAATTACACCTTAGAAGATGATGGAATAATTCTTTATAAAAACAGAGTGTATATACCCAATGTCCAGGAATTGAAATGTATGATTCTAAAAGAAATGCATAACGTGACGTATGTTGGACACCCTAGATATCAGAAGACTATGGCAGTATTCAAAAGCCATTACTTTTGTCTGAGTTTGAAGAGGGAGATCGCTGAATACATCGCCAGATGTATGGAATGCCAGAAAGTTAAGGCTGAGCATAGGCACCCAACAAGGTTATTGCAGCCTTTACCCATTCCTGAATGGAAGTGGGAAGTGGTGACCATGGATTTTATTACAAGATTGCCCAGAACAATCAAGCAGCATGATTCTATCATGGTTGTGGTGGACAAGCTTACAAAAGTTTCCCATTTTATTCCATTGAAAACCACTCACAAGGCAGTAGATGTTTCTAATATATTCTTAAGAGAAGTGGCATGCTTGTACGAAATTCCTAAAACGATTGTGTCTGATAGGGACCCAAAATTCATCTCAAATTTTTGGAAAGGACTGTTCAAAGGATTCGGAACGAATCTGAATTTTAGTACAGCGTATCATCTCGAGTCTGATGGGGAGACAGAGATGGTGAATAGATTAATAGAGGACATGTTGAGAATGTACGTGATGGACAAACCATCAATATGGGAAGACTACCTGCATTTGGTAGAATTCACCTACAACAATGGGTATCAAGCATCTTTGAAGATGAGCCCATTTGAAGCACTTTATGGAAGAAAGTGCAACACTCCAGTGAGCTGGGATAATCCATCTGACAGAGCAGTAGTTGGGCTAGAGTTGCTCAAGGAGATGGAGGACCAAATGATAAAAATTAAACAGAATTTGGAAACTTCCCAGGACAAGAAGAAAAGTTATCCTAATAAGAACAAAACCCACCAAGAATTGAAAGTGGGTGATCATGTTTTCCTGAAATTGAAAACTAACAGGAGTTCCCTAAAGTTGGGAAGTTGTGCCAAGCTGGCAGCAAGATTTTGTGGGCCATTTGAAATCCTGGAAAGGATTGGGCCAGTTGCATACATGCTTGCATTACCTACATCTATGACTGTACATAATGTGTTTCATGTTTCATTGCTTAAGAAATGTATAACTGATGCTAATCATGTTATCGATTGGAATGTGATTCAGGTGGAACCAAAAGGTGTCCTGCAAGTGCATCATGTGTGCATATTGGAAAGGAAAAACAAAAATCTCTGGAATCAATCTATAGGGCTTGTAAAGGTCCAGTGGACCTGGTACGGTCCTAAGGACATGACATGGGAGCATGAATATGTTATGCGGGTAGAGTACCCGCATCTTTTTGAAGATTTTGGAAATCTTGTTGATGCTATGTGAAAGTTGCACTAAGGACAGTGCAAAAATAAGGGAGGGGGATTGTAATGTCCCCAAGGCCGAGCCCTGTTGTAAATCATATTTGTGAAATGAATTGTAATTATGTTTTTTATAGGCTGGTGAGACAAGTTAATATAATTTGGTGGGCTTATGTGATTATTAGTCCAGAGAGCCTAAGTGTTGAAGGCGAAGAGCCTGATTTTGTACATATATCTATGCACATTATTAATAAAAAATATAAACATTGCCACGTGCAGATTGACCACGATGAATGAGTGATGGGGGACTAAGATTCCATGGAGTGGGCAAGGGATTAGCGGCTGGAAGGTGGGAAGAGGGGCTAAGTGTTGAGCCTAGGGGCTTAAGTCCTTGGGAATAATATTTTAATATGATTCCAAAAGACAGGTGAATAATATGTTTTATCCTAAGTTCTTTTGGAAGGAAAAGCAACTTCCAAATGGAAGGAATGCATGTTGAAGGAACGCATCTAGTTGCATGGGTGACAAGTGTCAACCCAAGCGCATGCAAATAAAATGGCTAAGATGAGTCGTGTTGGGGGTTCCGCCTCCATTCTAACTGACCGTCTGAACATGAATGGTATGACCTCTGCAAGAATACCCTGGTGCATCCCTAAAATCTGATAAGCCTGTGTTGATTTCTGAGATAGCCGGTACATCCTCTATCTGAACAGTTCGGAGCCTGTCCGTGGGATCTCTGTACACCTTGTGCAATCTTGAAACCAAAACCGTGCGTCTATCCCATGAATGCGGAGCCTATTTGGGAAGCCCGTGTCTGTTTTCCCAGTTGGTTGTTGTGGCCACATAGTGCTGGACTATGCATGGCTTACTGGCCAGTGTAAGTCCATGCTAAGCTTGTGTGTAACCTCTCTCCAAGCGAGGGAGGTAATTGTTATTGGAAGAGGCAGATTGTTAGGCCTGTGAGCAACTCTCTCCAGGTGAGAGAGTTTGTTGGGAAGTGGTTTCTTCCAGAGAGTGTCCAACACCAGCTTCGTGCTCTGAGACCTCCTGATCTGGCATGTTTCCGAGACCCAAAGAGGGAGGTGTAGCACTGATGGACTGTGCTTGTGAAGGTGTATACTCCCAGGCGGAATAGGCATGTGGGGAATGAGAGTCTGTGAGTAGTGAGCGTAAGAAGGCATCCTGGGAAGAATCCTTCCAGTTGTTTTGTGTTGTTTTCCATGTAACCTCAGCCTAGCCTAGGATTCCTTGCCTTGGGGTGGAGCTTAATCCCAGCTCGGGGGTGACCCACTGCTGAGCTTGATGAGTAGTGTGTTCTAAGGCTAGGAGGTTCATGGAAGGCATGCACCTGGTTGGTGGAATTACCATCGATTCAAGATAAGTATCAGATGATGTTTTAATTATGTGTTTCATGTCTGTGTATTTATATTTATCATGTATTCTGTTGTGCATATGAATGAATGTTAAAGCCATTAATTATTTATGTCAGCAGTAATTTTGTGTTGACTCTGAGTTTAAATGTTTTTAACATCTTTTAAATGCATGTTATTAATTAAGCATAAAATGATGTTGTTCATAAAAGTAGCATCTGCCCAGCCAGTGGGTTGGATGATGGCCGGGGGAGCATTACAGAGCCTGTTTGGGAAGCCCATGTCTATTTTCTCATTTGGTTGTTGTGGCCACGTAGTTCTAGACTGCGCATGGCTTATTGGCTAGTGTAAGTCCGTGTTGAGCTTGTGTGTAACCTCTCTCCAGGTGAGGGAGGTTATTGTTGTTGGAAGAGGTAGGTTGTCAGGCTTGTGAGCAACTCTCTCCAGGTGAGAGAGTTTGTTGGGAAGTGGTTTCTTTCAAAGAGTGTCCAGCACCAGCTTCGGGCTCTGAGACTTCCTAATCCATCCTGTTTCCGAGACCCAGAGAGGGAGGTGTAGCACCGATGGACTGTGCTTGTGAAGATGTATACTCTCGAGCGGAATAGGCATGTGGGGAATGAGATTCCGTGAGTAGTGGGCGTAAGAAGGCATCCTGGGAAGAATCCTTCCAGTTGTTATGTGTTGTTTTCCCTGTAACCTCAGCCTAGCCTAGGATTCCTTGCCTTGGGGTGGAGCTTAGTCCCATCTCAGGGGTGATCCACTGCTAAGCTTGATGAGAAGTGTGGTCTAAGGCTGGGAGGTTCGTGGAAGGCATGCACTTGGTTGGTGGAATTACCACCGATTCAAGATAAGTATCAAATGATGTTTTAATTATGTGTTGCATGTCTATGTATTTATATTTATCATGTATTTTGTTGTTCATACTGTTCAACAAGTTGAAATAGTGGAGGACATGGGTAGTAGAATGTCAAGGATCTACGCAACCCTGAACAAAAAACAAGGTGAATTTCAATCACACATGATTGAAGTGGAAGGTATGATTAACAACCGACCATTTATTATTTTAATCGATTCAGGGGCTAGCCATAGTTATATAGATCCTAGGGTGGTGGAAAGTTTGAATTTATTAAGAAGAAAACATGAAAAGTCTTAGTTAGTGTAGTTGGCTACAGGAACCAAGAGGAAGGTCACTGAGTTGATTAAGTCTTGTTCTGTAGAAATGAATGGATTGAGCACAAAGACTGAATTGAATATTCTGCCTTTAGGTTCTTACGGCTGCTTAATTGGGATGGACTAGTTGGACCAGCACCATGCCCTTCTGTACTATCATAACAAGAGGTTTACATTCCTGGATGAGGAGGGAAATTGGAAAACAGTCCAAGGAATTCCCAGGGCTGTGGTTGTTAGAGAAATCTCAGCCATGCAACTGAAGAAGTGTTACAGGAAAGGTTGTCAATTATTTGCAGCCCGTGTGGAGGAAGCATCCAAAGATGAAGTCTCAAATATTGGAGACCATGAGGTACTCACAGAGTTCAAGGATGTATTTTAGGAGGTACCTGGACTACCTCCGAAGAGAGACATCGATTTTTCTATAAATTTGATGCCTGGAGCAGCTCCAGTTTCGAAAGCTCCTTATAGAATGAGTACGCCAGAACTGAAAGAGTTGCAATTGCATCTTGAAGAGATTCTAAAGAAGGGGTACATTCGACCCATCTTGTCACCTTGGGGTTCCCCAGTCCTGTTTGTGAAGAAGAAGGATGGGATGCTGAGGTTGTGCATTGATTTTCGGCAGTTGAACAAGGTAAATGTCAAGAACAAGTATCCTCTGCCGAGGATTGATGGTCTTTTTGATCAGTTGAAGGGTACGAAAATATTTTCGAAGATAGATATTAAATTAGGATATCACCGAGTAAGAATAAAGGATGAGGACATCACCAAGACCACCTTTAGAACAAGGTATGGTCACTATGAGTTCACAGTGGTGCCATTTGGACTGTCAAACACACCTGTTGTTTTTATGTGCTTGATGAATGGTGTATTTAGGGACTATTTAGACAAGTTTTTCATAGTATTCCTGGATGACATCTTGGTATATTCCAATTCATAGGAAGAGCATAAACAACACCTGAGAATGGTGTTGCAAGTGTTGAGAGAACACCAACTGTATGCCAAATTGAGCAAATGCTCATTTTACCAAAGGCAGATCCATTACTTGGGGCACATTATTTCAGAAGAAGGGATCGATGTGGATCCTAAGAAGGTTGAGGCCATCCGAGAATGGTCAGTGCCAAGGAATGTGGTGGAAGTTAGATCCTTTATGGGTCTAGCGGGCTATTACAGAAGATTTATAGCAGGGTTCTCAAAGTTAGCTCATCCTATCACTTCCTTGCAAAGCAAGAAGAAAAAGTTTCAGTGGACTGAAGAGTGTGAGAACAGTTTCCAACGATTGAAGCAGTTGTTAACCAGCACTCCAATCTTGAGGATTGCAGATCCAAATATGTATTTTGTGGTCCGCACAGATGCGTGTAAGGAAGGGATGGGAGGAGTTCTCAGCTAGAATGGATTTGTAATCTATTATGAGTCCAGGAAGTTGAAAGAGCGTGAAAAGAATTATGCCACTTGTGATTTGGAGTTGGCAGCAATCGTCCACGCTCTGAGGAAATGGAGACATTATCTCATGGGAAGGAGATTCGAATTGAGAACAGATCACAACGGCCTGAAATATTTGTTTGATCAACCAACCTTAAATGCTAGATAAAGCAGGTGGCTGGAATTTTTGTGTGAATATGACTTTGATATCAAGCATATCAAAGGGAAGGAAAACAAGGTGGTTGATGCACTCAGTAGAAAGGTGCATGAATTACATGCTACAACCATTAGCATGTACAGGACTGATATTAAAGATATAATTTTGGAAGATGCAAATGCAGATTTGCAGTACAGAGACTTAGTAGCAAAGCTACAACAGCGTGAGAGACCACAGAAAGAGGGAAATTACACCTTGGAAGCTGATGGAATACTTCTATATAAAAACAGAGTGTATATACCCAATGTCCAGGAATTGAAACTTAAGATTCTAAAAGAAATGCATAACATGGCGTATGCTAGACACCCTGGATATCAGAAGACTATGGCAGTAGTCAAAAGCCATTACTTTTGGCTGGGTTTGAAGAGGGAGATCGTTGAATACATCACCAGATGTATGGAATGCTAGAAAGTTAAGGCTGAGCATAGGCACCCAGCAGAGTTACTGCAGCCTTTACCCATTTCTGAATGGAAGTGGGAAGTGGGAAGTGGGAAGTGGTGACCATGGATTTTATTACAGGATTACCCAGAACAAGAAAGAAGCATGATTCGATCATGGTTGTGGTGGACAAGCTTACAAAAGCTACCCATTTTATTCCACTGAAAACCACTCACAAGGCATCAAATGTTGTTGATATCTTCTTAAAAGAAGTGGCACACTTGCACGGAATTCCTAAAACGATTGTGTCTGATAGGGACTCGAAATTCACCTCGAATTTTTGGAAAGGATTGTTCAAAGGATTCGGAACGAATCTGAATTTTAGTACAGCATATCATCCCAAGTCTGATGGACAGACAGAGAGGGTGAACAGAGTAATAGAGGACATGCTGAGAATTTGCGTGATGGACAAACCATCAAGATGGGAAGACTACCTACATTTGGTAGAACTCACCTACAATAATGGGTATCAGGCATCGTTGAAGATGAGCCCATTTGAATCACTTTATGGAAGAAAGTGAAACACTCCAGTGATCTGGGATAATCCATCTGACAGAGCAGTAGTTGGGCCAGAGTTGCTCAAGGAGATGGAGGACCAAATGATAAAAATTAAACAGAATTTGAAAACTGCCCAGGACAGGGAGAAAAGTTATGCTGATAAAAACAGAACCCATAGAGAATTCAAAGTGGGTGATCATGTTTTCCTGAAAGTGAAAACTAACAGGAGTTCCCTTAAGCTAGGAAGTTGAGCCAAGCTGGCAGCAAGATTTTATGGGCCATTTGAAATCCTGGAAAGGATTGGGCCAGTTGCATACATGCTTGAATTACCTGCATATGTGAATGTACATAATGTGTTTCATGTTTCATTACTTAAGAAATATATACCTGATGCTAATCATGTTATCGAGTGGAATGTGATTTAGGTGGAACTAGAAGGTGTCCTGCAAGTGCATCCTATGTGCATATTGGACAGGAGAAACAAACAGCTCTGGAATCAAGCTATAGGGATTGTAAAGGTCCAGTGGACCTGGTATGGTCCTGAGGATGCGACATGGGAGCATGAATATGTTATGCAGGCAGAGTACCCACAAATTTTTGAAGATTTTGGAAATCTTGTTGATGTTGTGTGAAAGTTGCACTAAGGGTAGTGCAAAAATAAGGGAGGGGGATTGTAATGTCCCCAAGGTCGAACCTTGTTGTAAATCATATTTGTGAAATGAATTGTAATTATGTTTTTTATAGGCTGGTGAGCCAAGTTAATATAAGTTGGTGGGATTATGTGATTATTAGGCCAGAGAGCCTAAGTGTTGAAGGCCAAGAGCCTGATTTTGTACATGTATCTATGCACATTATTAATAAAAAATATAAACACCGTCGTGTGTAGACTGACCATGATGAATGAGTGATGGGGGACTAAGATTCCACAGAGTGGGCAAGGGATTATGGGCTAGAAGGTGGGAAGAGGGGCTAAGTGTTGAGCCTAGGGGCTAAGCCTAAGGGCTTAAGTCCTTGGGAATAATATTTTAATATTATTCCAAAAGACATGTGAATAATATGTTTTATCCTAAGTTCTTTTGAAAGGACGAGCAACTTCCAAATGGAAGGAACGCATCTAGGTGCATGGGTGACAAGTGTCAACCTAGGTGCATGCAAATAAAATGGTTGAGATGAGCCATTTTGGAGGTTCCTCCTCCATTCTACCTGACCGTTTGAACGTGAACAGTCTGACCTCTGCAAGAATACCCTGGTGCAACTGCATCCCTAAAAGCCGATAAGCCTGTGTTAATTTCTGAGATAGCTAGTACATCCTCAGTTTGAACAGTTTGGAGCATGTGCGTGGGATATTTATACACCTTGTGCAATCCCGAAACCAAAACCGTGAGTCTATCCCATGAATGCGGAGCTTGTTTGGGAAGCCTGTGTTTGTTTTCCCAGTTAGTTGTTGCGGCCACATAGTGCTCGACTGCGTGTGGCTTACTGGTCAGTGTAAGTCCATGCTGAGCTTGTGTGTAACCTCTCTCTAGGCAAGGGAGGTGATTGTTGTTGGAAGAGGAAAATTGTCAATCCTATGAGCAACTCTCTCCAAGTAAGAGAGTTTTCTAGGAAGTGGTTTCTTCCAGAGAGTGTCCAGCACCAGCTTCAGGCTCTGAGACTTCCTAATTTTGCATGTTTCCAAGACCTAGAGAGGGAGGTGTAGCATCGATGGACTGTGCTTGTGAAGGTGTATACTCTTGGGTGGAACAAGCAAGTGGGGAATGAGAGTCTATGAGTAGTGGGCATAAGAAGGCATCCTAGGAAGAATCCTTCCAGTTGTTCTATGTTGTTTTCCCTATAACCTCAGCCTAGCCTAGGATTCTTTTCCTTGGGGTGGAGCTTAGTCCCATCTCGGGGGTGACCCACTGCTGAGCTTGATGAGCAGTGTGGTCTAAGGCTGGGAGGTTCGTGGAAGGCCTGCACCTGGTTGGTGGAATTACCACCGATTCAAGATAAGTATCAGATGATGTTTTAATTATGTGTTGCATGTCTGTGTATTTATATTTATTATGTATTCTGCTATGCATATGAATGAATGTTAAAGCCTGTTTTAAATGCATGTTATTAATTAAGCATAAAATGATGTTGTTCATCAAAGTAGTGTCTACCCAGCCAGTGGGTTGGATGATGGTCGGGGGAGCGTTACAGTTGTCTTCTTCTCAGATAAGTGAGGAATCATATGATCATTCACTGCATCCAATATTACCTACTAGGATTTGATCTCCTTCTTCTTATGAACTTCCAAATCTTGTGGAACTTTCGATAGAGGAACTACTTTGTGCATAATCTCCCAAAAGTCAAAATCCTTACAAACCAAAGTAAATATTGATTTTTGAGATAGGAAGTTGGATGCTCCATCCAATCTGTCTTCAAATCTTATAATTTTTGTTTCCATCCCTTAGACCTGATAATCTGCTAAGGAAATAACCTGTTGTTGAAAAATCTTTTATACTAACTTGTACGATCTTGTACGTAATTGTCACCACTACAACCCACATGTGTACTCACCTTTTTCTACTGAAACCCACATGTGTATGTTCATTTTCATACTACAACCCATGTACAACTTTGTACTACTACAAAAAAACATTTTACCTATGTACGGATGTTTCCCATAAATCCAACCCTTGATTTTTTACTACTAGTTATATATCTATTGAGATCTCCTTGTAGATCTAATAGATCTACTGCTAACTTTTGTGGATCTAAAATATGGCTTCCTCTTAGAGTGATAGCTATGATACCATGTTAATTTTCTAATCCCGACACCTAGGTATCTTGTTATCTAATTATTTCCTTGTTGTAAATAAAATTAGATGCTCACAAAACAAAATACACTTGTTGGAATAATCAACTCAAATAAATAGTGGAAGCAATACTAGAAACCAAAATATCATACAGAATACACAAAGATATTTTTCCCATCAATTAAGCTTATCTTTCAAATAAATTCAAAGCTTACAAGGGCTCCCTTACTGGGAAAATGGCCTAGGAAGAAATATAGAAAACTTTAGACAACACCTACAAACCCTAACAACTCGTGTTCCATTGTACAACCCTAGAATTTCACTCTTTTTGAGGTGTATGTAAATTTACTTAATCAAAACCATGTATATGCACCTATCTCCACTAAAACCCATGTACATGTGCACCTAAACTATACATCAAGATATGTATGGTGTGACCCTAATACTACAACTCCAATCTACTATAACTCCTTGTGGTTGTCCCTATTCTCTATTCTCCCTAACCTATACTAATCTCTAGATGAAAATCCTTCTCCACCTATATGATATCTCCTTGAGAAAAATTCCTTCTCTTCTCTTTGTTTCAAGTGTCAAGTGCCTCTATCACTTAACCCTCCTCCTTTACCCTATCCTTCCTTTTATAATCTTGATTTATGACATAACCCTAATCTCCAAAGTGATTGATGGTTGAGATTAAATCTCACCTCACTTGAGATCAATGGATAAGATTTAATTCACTAATGATAATAACTTTAAAGTTTCATTAAATAAACTTAAATAATTAATAAAATCACTTTACTTTAATAATTTCTTTAATTAAAGTAAAGTATCAAGGTAGAAGGCTTTGGACGACTTCAACATGTCTATAAACTTAGACCCGTGTGGAAGTACATGTCTGATGCTACAAACATCAGCATAAGGAGAATTAGTCATCCCAAAAGGAAAGACCAAGAACTCATAGTTCCCATTGTGAGTTCTAAAAGTTGTTTTGGGAATGTCATATTTTCTTAATTTTATCTGGTGGTATCATGATTTAAGATCTAGCTTTGTAAAATAAGACACTCCATGAAGCTCATACAATAGCTCATCAATATTCGGAATAAGGAAATTTTCCTTTATGGTGATTTTGTTTATATCTCTCTAATCAAGAAACATCCTCCAAGAATTATCTTTTCTTCTCACCATCACTAAAGGAGTTGAATTTGAACTCCTACTTGGTTGAATAACACCCAAATCCAGCATGTCTTGTACTATTTTCTCAATCTCCCATTTTTTTTGACGAGGATATCTATAAGGTCTTTTATTAGGAGTACTTCTTGTATTAGTTTGATTTGATGTTCATGATCTCTAGATGGAGGTAGACTTGTAGGAATTTCTTGCAAGACCCTATAGTGCTTTTCCAATGTGCATCTTAATTCCTCAGAAATATTTTCATCTTCCTACTTAACTTCAATAGAATAAATTTTAACCAAAACTCCCTTTCTACCCTTTTTTAGGAGCATTTCCATTCTATGAGAGATGATGACTTGATAAGGTCCAAATTTTAACCCTTTGAGTTCATATTGAATTCCTTCCAATTCAAATCTCATGAACAATTTGTTATAGTTTGTATAAATTGTACTTGATGTTGTCAACAATTGAATCCCTAGAGAAACACCTACACCTCCATTCAAAATGGAATCCATTGGGATTTCCAAATTATATTCTCCCATACTTAGTATAATGTTGTGGAATTTTACCACACAATTATTACTCCCTCTATTAGCAACCAAAACTTGGAAAATTGTCACATATACAAAACAATTAAGTTGATCTACTAATCTTTTATCAATGAAGTTATGGGTGCTACAATAGTCAATGAGCACTATAATTTTTGTATTCTTAATGTAACCTATAATCTTTAGGTATTGTGGTGTTGACAACCCTGCCAATGAATGAAAAAATATTTCACACCTATTTGAATCAATGTTGTGCACAATTTTGGCCTCTATTTTCTGCTCTATTAAGTTGAAACAAGTTCTTCCTCATTTATTTGTGTATATGCCTCCACTTCCTCTTCATCATTGTTTTCCAAGTTGAACAATTTTGTTTCTTGAGACGTATTCCATTTTGAACATTTGTTATTACAACCAAAGCCTAGTCCTTTTTCTCTTCTTTCCTCCATTTCATTATGTGATATTCGAGTAGGTTGAGGTAAGGTTGTCTTTTGAACCCCAAAACAAACTCTACTTCCTGCATATGCTCCATGTTGGAAGATTGGTTGTTGCCATTGATGTCAACCCTAGTCATTGGTTTTGGACCCCAAGGTTGATGAAGGTATTTGGACATGAAGGATAGTGCACATGCAGATACAACACCCATGGATGGATAGTATACATCATGTTGTTTCTAGTGGTAGGTGGCATGTCACGTGGATCCTCATGTTTAAGGAGAAATTAATTTTTGAAGATGACAAAGTGAATTGAATAAGGAAGTATAGGTCGACCCTAAAGATAATTAAAGAAAATAATTACAAAACAAGAAAGTGTCAGGTCGGCCCTAATGTTGAAAGGAAGTGACATAAAGAGTATAATACATCTCATAAAACATTCATTTTTCAATACACAAAGTTTTTTTAATGAACAAGGAGATATAAGTCAAATTTCAGAGGAAATATGAAGTAAAGAAGGTCGAATTTCAAGGGAGTATGAAGTCTTTTGATGATGTGCTCAAAGGTATGTTATTTATAGGTCATCTTACCATTTTCTCTATAAAAAAATTTCTAGAACGATTCAGATGGTGAAAGTTTTATGCTATTGAGAAGACATAACTAGGTACCTGTGGAAAAAATTTGAGCTCTTCATTCGCTATAATTTTGGAGATACAGTATGTGGAAGATAGGGTTTTTGACTAGTCCTGAAGCTAATCATAAACAGTTGTTCCAGATAAAATAATCATAACGTCTTCATAGATAATCCAAATGAAGTGAGACAAGTTGCATTGGAAAGAGTACGAGTTGTAGTTTCCTATGTACAAATTTCAGAATCTTATGTTAAATATTGAACGAGGGGCATGTTGTACAAGTTTTCTCTCCTGAATAAACCAAAATTGAATAAAGTCTACCATTTTATCTATAACTCATTTTCCGGGAGGATTCAAGGAGTGTAACTTGGAGGAGTTTAAGAGAATACATTGAGTTATATTATCTATAGGATTAGAGTATTCTAAGAAGTAAATAATTGCAGAAGTTGACGAAGTCTTAGGAAGCATTATCAGGTTCTATGTGATGGTTGGTTGATGGTGATGATTTAATGTAAAGTTGTATTATCTCTCATATATTATTCAGTGGAAGGAAGGGGCAAGGATGAAGAGGTAAACCCTCTCTTGATATTGGAGGATTGTATCTTCCTTTTGGATTTTATCCCTCCCTTTATATTTGGAAGTTGTAGCTACCTTTGGAAGTCATTACTTCTCTTGAACAATAACTATTAGTTATTTCTCATATATTGTTCATGGTGTATTGTGGTGTATTGGTGTAAATCTTCTACTATTGTTCATTTCTCATTGGATATAATTGAATATATAAAATGGTTGAAGTATAAGTTGAAAAACTTTCCAAATTGTACTTGATACTGATTCACCCCCCTCTCAGTATCAATAATTGGTATCAAAGCAAGTTGCCTTCAGAATAGTTTAACCACTGGAAGGAAAATCCTGAGCAGAGATGGATGACCATGAACACATTTCAAATGGGATTCAAAGATTTTATGGAAGAAATTATGCATACTAGAGCACGATAGAGTGAAAACTTACCTAATAGCTTTGGGAGTAGACATTTGGTACTCAGTTGTAAATGGCTATGTAATCCAAAATAATGGTCCAACCGATCCAAATGATAAGAAGCTTATGAGTTGTAATTCAAAATCCAGACATGTTATTCTAGGAGAATTGGCACCAACCATTGCTAGCAAAGTGATGGGATGCAGCACTGTTAAAGAGGTATGGGACAAACTCAAGAGAATCTATGAAGGTGATCCAAAAGTTAAACATGTCAAGCTTCAACGACATAGAGTAGAATTTGAAAATTTGAAGATGGATGAAATGGAAGATATTGGAACCTATTTTCTTATATTTGATGAAGTTGTTAATGCTATCAGAGGATTAGGTGAAGATCTCAATGAGTCCTTGGTTTTACAAAAAGTGTTGAGATCACTTCTCTTGAAGTATGATGCTAAGGTCTTTGCCATTGAAGAAACTAGGGACTTGACCAAAATGACAATGGATGAATTACATGGGTCTCTTATATCATATGAAATGAGAACATGTACAGAAAGTGACTAGCCAAACAATGAATCATCCTTTAAATACATAAAGAAGAAAAAAGACAAGGATAACGACTTTGATGAAGAAATAGAAATTTTTGTAAGAAGGTTCCAGAAGGGAAGTGGAAGATACAAAGGTAAGTCTCCTCTCAAATGCTTTAATTGTGGTATAATAGGACATATTATTGAAAACTACTACTATAAAAAGAGAAGTCTCAACAATAAAAAGAGCTTCTACTCCAAGGATGATGACATCTCCTCATATGAGAGTGATGAAGAAGATAATGATGGAGGAGAAGTCCTCTTTATAATGCAAGAAACCCAAGATTCACAAGAGTTCTAAAGAAGAAGAAATCATTTTTGAAGAAAATTCAGATGAAGAAACCAACCTTGATTCCTTTTGGGGATACAAAGCCAATGCAGAGAATGAATAAGAAGATGAGAATCTTGAAAATTTGAAGCATGTTGAAACTGAAAATAGCAAGCTTAGAAACACAAACATAATACTAAAAGGTGAATTGAGTAGTTGTGAAGAAGAGAATTACAATCTTGAAAATACCATTGATAGCTTGAAGGAACAATTAGACGATTATGAGAATTGAAAGCAGAATTGGATCACACAAAAGGGGAGCTACTATTGACAATAGAAAAGTTGAAGAAGTTCAAAAAAAAGCACTAAAAAATTAGATGACATCTTTAGCAGTCAAAGATCTCCAAATGACAAGATAGGACTAGGATACAATGACAGTTTGAAGACAAAAAAACAAGAAAAGGAAGATGAAAATGATGAAACCAATACTCCATAACAAGTTGAACAACAAGATAGAAGACTAGAATTCATAAGGAATGAAACATCAAGAAGATCCTCTCCCATCAAGTATTAAAGCAATCATTATCAATGAAACTATATAAGAATAGATTGTGAACCTAGATGGACCACAACAGAAAGAAGATCACTTACTCCCAGGTATCAAAATTTCTTTCTTGGACATTGTTATACTTGTGGAAATTTTGGACACAAGGCAATCAATTGTAGAATCAATGAAAGGAATAACTACGCAAGCTACATGAATGGTGCAAATAGTAGATATGGAAATGTCCGTAGACCTGTCAACAGAAATTATAATCCATTTGACCCATTAATGGATAAAAATATTGTATGTTATAAGTGAAATAATCTTGGTCACAAAGCACGAGATTGAAAAGAGATGAAGGAAGATAATCGTATTCCAAATGTCCCTATACCAACTACAACATGGAAAAGGAAAGAAATTCCACACAATGAAAAATCTTGAATAGCATTGGTCGCTAAAGAATCCAAAGAAGAAGATGAATGGTTCATAGATAGTGGGTTCTCATCTCATATGACTGGAGATCAAAGAAAATTTGTCAGCTTGGAGAAAAAGGGTAGAAATGTTGCATTTGGAGATGACTCATCTACCAAAATACTTGGAAAAGGAACTGTAAAGCTTGGAAGTGAAAATGTAAAAGGAGGAAAAGTCTTATTGCTTGAATATCTAAATCATAATCTCCCGAGTGTCAGAAAAATATGTGATCAAGGATACACTCTTATGTTTGACTCCCTAAAATGTAAAATCAGAGAAAATAACTCAGGAAGATTGGTTTCAACTGCAACAAGAAGACCGAACAACATATACATTCTAGACAAGAAGAAGAGAGAGAAGACATAAGCCACACAAAAGGATTCCAAGGAAGAAAAATTACCAAAGACCAAAAATAAGGATGAAGTATTATTGAGTGCCACATGTTCAGGGGGAGCATCCCCAAAGAAGAAGGTCACCTTATGCCATTGAACTCACGTGGAGCAACCCTGCCCTTTTCCAATGATGTCAAAGGGGGAGAGAAATTGGGATTATGATGACAGGGAGAGCATGAGTGTTTCCATCAATGAAAAAGGGAGAGATTGTTGGAAGATTGGTTGTTTTCATTGATGTCAACCCTAGTCATTGGTTTTGGACCCCAATATTGATGAAGGTATTTGGATATGAAAAACAATGCACATGCAGATACAACACCCATGTATGGATAGTATACATCATGTTGTTTATGTTGGTAGGTGGCACGTCATGTGGATCCTCATGGTTGAGGAGAAATGAATTTTTTAAGATGACAAAGTGAATTGAATAAGGAAGTACATGTCAGCCCTGAAGATAATTAAAGAAAAGAATTACAAAATAAGAAAGTGTCAGGTCATCCCTATTGTTAAAAGGAAGTGACATAAATAGTATAAATACATCTCATTAAACATTCATTTCTCAATAAACACAAGTTTTTTAATGGACAAGAAGATATAAGTCTAATTTCATAGGAAATATGAAGTAAAGAAGACCGAATTTCAAGGGAGGATGAAGTCTTTTGGTGATGTGTTCTAAGGTATGTTATTTACAGGTCATCTTACCATTTTCACTATAACCTTTTTTATAGAACAATTCAGATGGTGAAATTTTTATGCTATTGATAAGACATATCTAGGTACCTGTGGTAAAACTTTCATCTCTTTATTCACTATAATTTTGGAGATACACTCTATGGAAGATAAGGTTTTTGACTAGTCCTGAAGCTAGTCATAAACAAGTGTTCCAAGTAAAACAGTCATAACGTCTTCATAGAGAATCCAAATGAAGTGAGGCTAATTGAATTGGAAAGAGTACGGGATTTGGTTTCCTATGTACGAATTTGAGAATATTATGTTAAATATTGAGCAAGGTGCATTATGTACAACTGCGCTCCTGAATAAACCAGAATTGAATAAGGTCTACCATTTTCTCTATAACTCATTTTCTAGGAGGATTCAAGGAGTGAAACTTGGAGGAGTTTCAGAGAATACATTGAGTTATATTATCTATAGGATCAGATTATTCTAAGTAGTGAAGAATTGCATAAGTTGAAGAATTCTCAGGAAGTGTTATCAGGTTCTATGTGATGGTTGGTTGATGGTAATCATTTAATGTAAATTTTTATTATCTCTCATATATTCTTAGGTGGAAGGAAGGGGCAAGGATGGAGAGGTCAACCCTATCTTGATATTGGATTATTGTATCTTCCTTTTGGAGATTTATCCCTCCCTTTATATTTGGAAGTTGTAGCTACCTTTGGAAGTCATTACTTCCCTTGAACAATAACTATTGGTTACTTCTCATATATTGTGAATGGTGTATTGTGGTGTATTGATGTAACTCTTCTACTGTTGTTCATTGCTCATTGGATATAATCGAATACATAATATGGTTTAAGTATAAGTTGAAAAAGTTTCGAAATTGTACTTGATACTGATTCACCCCCCTCTCAGTATCAACACTCCAATGGTATACTTTTGTGTAGCCTTATTCTTGGATTAAATATGATGAGAAAAATGCATAGCTTCCATAGTATTTTCAAGATGTTTTAGGAAAAGATCATGTTTAAAGACTTATTTTAATCCACACATGTAATCTTCCAACAAATGTTCATCACTCATGGTATCCACCCTTGTGGCCAATTACTGAAATTTTGAATTATAATCTTCAATATCATATAAGTGCTTGATTTTTATCAATTGACTGAAATATTATTGTTCCAAAACTTTCCCATATTGTTCTTATAAGTCTCTTGTAAATAAACCCCAACTATAATGATAAGAATGGGGCTTCCTTTTAACTACCCTTTGATACCATTGATATGGTTTTATCTCAAAGTTCAAAGTTTCTATGTGAAACATTTTATTATATTCCATAATATTATGCAGTTCAAGATATTTCTATATCTGGTTCACCTAGGTAAATACCTCTATTCCATCAAACTTCCTTAATTCAACCTTCAGAAGGTTCACTCACATTTTTTCCATCGTTCTTTTCATATGTTCCTTATTTTCATCCATCTTCCTTTCCATTTATGTTTGAGTATTCACCAAATCAAACTATTTCACTATCTTATCCTTAAACTCATTTATTTGAATATTCAATTTGGATATTTGGTTTTGTATATGCTCATTTTATTCATTATTCATGGAGGATCTTTCTGGATATTTAATTAGTGAAGTAAATTTTGGATCTTTCTTTGGAGCCATGAAAAAAAGTTAATAGGTCCTAAGGACAAGGGAGTGTCAGGTGCTATATCTCTCTGATATATGTTTTGGTACAACAATATTACTATACCCAATATCCCAGGGAACTAACTAAGGAAGCTCAACTATGCCCTTAGTCACATTGCCCGACTACATAGGTACTAGAGAGTGGTGTCCCTTAGTGTTGTTCTCAGTGTACTATAACAACAATATGGACAAATAGATTATCTAAGGCTAGTTTTAGGTATACCTAGGGGAATTCATATATACCCAAAGGTACATGGAAGTGATATTCCATCTATAGGTACTATCTAATGCGGTACTACTTGAAGGCGTACCACCAGAGGTTACAGGGGATTCCAACCAAGTGAAACAATGTGTTTCCAACCACATGAAACCATGCGTATTTCATGTGTGTATTCTTCCCCAACTGTATATTTACACACATATTGGCAGATATTGTGTTATTTAAATAGTTTGAAACACGTCTCTAAAAACAATTAAAATGATCTTTCAAACCACAGAAAAATGCTCTTAAAATCACTAGAAAATAGCTTGTGAAAAAACCCCAACTTCCATAAGAAATATATCATAAAATATAATGAGTAAAAAATTGAAAATTTTCCCACATGTAATTCACTTTGTCAACTTAGGATTCTGAAAATTTCAAACTCTAAAACTTCATTGAAAAAAATTACATTGAAAATGCCAAGATAATCAATTTCAGGATTAGTCACAAACCTTGTATTTCACGGACTATGTCTCTGAAAGTATAGCGAACCAAAACCTAAAATTTTGATCACCTATACTATGAAATTTTGCCTTAGTCTCCCTAAAGTTTTAGTATCTGAAACTTCCCAGAATAAAAACCGGAAAAAAAAGACCAATAGAAAAACTTCCAAGATGGCTCGTTTAAAACTGATTTCAAGATGAGTCAAAAACCCTATCTTCCATAGGATATATATCCGAAATTATAATGAAAAATAACTTCAAATTATTACCAGATATACTATCATATGTGTCCTAATTAATTTTTGAATTTTGTTTCCTGAAGTATCCCATAAAAAAAATTATAGCTGAAATTCGAAGATGACTTGCTTGAAGCATAAAAACCCTAGAATCGATTCTCTTATACCAAATGTTATGAACCAATCACCTTAAAAATGATAGAAATTTAACGAATATAGTTCACTTTGAGGGGAAAAAAATTGTTTACAATATATCCAATTCAAAAGACAAAATATGATGATCCTAAGACTAGGTCTCCTTAGTGTGTGTGTCTGTGTGTGTGTGTGTGTGTGTGTGTGTGTGTGTGAGNGAGAGAGAGAGAGAGAGAGAGAGAGAGAGAGAGAGAGAGAGAAAGGGTACAATTATAATGAAAGGTTCTAACCAACCTACTAATATAACAAATAAACTAATAATGAATGTTTATTAGGGACTTAACATTCTAGGTAATACATGTAAAAGTGATTCAAATTTTGGGGTTCAAATAGTGGCTTATTACTTCATTAGAATCCCTAGAATTCCCTAGACATATAAAAGTGTGTCAAGCATGCACGTGAAGAGATTCTCCACCGTAAATTTCAAATAAAAGAAAAACATTTTTCAAGTAATTTCAATGAATTTATTTTCTTATCAAAGGCTTCATTAATTTTGAGAAATCAAAATCTCTTTTAATAATATTATTTGAAAATGTGAATGTGAGATAACTAATCTATTAACAAGAATTTGACTAAACTAAAACATAATTTATGTTTGTATTTATTATTAAGTTAGTCTTGTTTAATCAATTCAAACATTGCTTACTATAATATTTTTTAACTTAAAATTGTAGCCTCCCCTTTGACAATACTCCACAAATAAACCTACTCCATCAACATTAAAGTATGCACTTCCAATCAGTGAAGTTGGAATCCCCTTCTATCCACTCACACTCTCTAAGATCATATATCTCAAAGTGATCCATTCTTGCAACCCCCTTAACACGCCTCAAACAAATAGATCAACTTGAAAATGAATCAACAATATATCATGGGTTCATATCACCTCTCAAAGGCATAAACCAACACTCCAATTGCTAGAGTTTCTTAGGGATCTCATGTTATGAACCAAGAACCTTGAAAACAATAAAAATTCAATGAATACAATCCACTTCAAGGGGGGGACACCATTTTATAACATATCCAACTCACAAGACAATATAAGATGATACTAAGAATAGGTCTCCTTGGTATATTTAGGAGATAAAGGGTACAATTATAATGAAAGGATACATTGAAAGGTTCTAGCCGACCTATTAATATAACACTAGAAATGTAATAACTCAATAGCTAGGTATTAATAAGGGGTTTTATTCTTAACATAGGGCTTTGTCTAGAGATTAACATGTCCCTCCCCTTCAAACAATTATTATCCTCAACACTTGACTAACCGTGGGTGTTTCTACAGGAGGAACTCATCTTCCCATGTCACCGCTTCCACTAGTAGGTTCTTCCATTTGAAAAGGTGCTCAGTAATTGCTTGATTTTGTAGTTGTTTAATCCTTTTTTCAAGGATTTTTTTCTAGTTTTAGTATGATTTTCCCTTCTTTGTTAATATTTGGTAAAACAGTTTGGATTGGGATCTTGTCATTGATTACCTTCTTTAAGAAAGAAACATGGAAGACTAGATGTACACATGAATATGGATGCAACTCCAATTTGTAAGACATGCTTCTGATCCTTTGAAACACCTTCTAGGGCCCATAATATTTTGGTGATAATTTATTGTCCCTTTTTTGCTTGAGGGGAATTTTTTTATATGGTTGTAGCCTCAAAAAAACCCACCCCCCCACTTCAAATTCCCTTTCACTACGATGTTGATCTTCTTGTTGTTTCATCCTATTTTGTGTTATAACTAAGTTGTCCTTCAATAATTTTAGAAACTCGTGTTGGTGCCCTATGTGTTCCTCCACTACTTGAAGCTTTGCAGTCCCTTTCAATGGTGATGTGATCGATGGAGGATAAGGATGATATCCATAAATGGGGAAATTTTTGATAAAGTATGGAAGGGTGTGTTGTACCACCATTCTTCCAATTGAAACCACTTGAACCATTGTGTATTTTTATCATATGCAAAGCAATGAAGATATATTTCTAGACATTTATTCACAATCTCAATTTTCCCATCGGACTGAGGATGGAAAGATGAGCTATGAGCCAATTGAGTACCCAAACAAGAAAATAATTCAAGCCAAAATTTTCCAATGGAAATTGGATCTTTATCACTTACAATAATCTTGGGGATTCCATGTATATTTTGAGTTGTTTCCACGAATGTTGTGGCTATTATACTTGATTTAAAAGGATGAGAAAAGGAGAAAAAATGGGCATACTTTGTTATTCAATCCACTACTACCATGATGACATTTTTTCCTTTGGATTTGGATAAACCTGTAATAAAATCCATTGAAACGTGTTCCTAACATTGACTTGGTATAATTAAGACCTGGCATCTTGATTGTATCTCCCTTCTTGTGTTGGAAAACCACACATTCAACCAAAAACTTTTGAGCATCAATTTTAAGACCTTCCCATAAAAAATCATTCTTGATCTTGTGGTAAGTTTTCAAGAACCTTGAATATCCTCCTATAGGATCAATTTTCAATTACAAAAGGACCTTCTATTTGAGTTGAGAATTCTTACTTAAATATAGGTGATCATGATACCATAGCAAATCATTCTTCCACACGAATTTATCTAATGCACTAGGGTTCTCTTGTAGTTGTTGAATGATCTTGCTTCCATTATATCTATGCTTATTCTACCCAATCATATTGAAAAATAGAAATAGCACATAGTAAACTCTATGCTTCTTCTTCTTTCCTTGGAAGTGCATCGGCCACAATATTATGTTTTCCTTTTCTATAGATAATTTCAAAGTCAACCTAGAATCTTTGTAACTCATTTTTGTTTCTCTTTTGAAGATACTTGTTTCTCCACGAAGTAATTCAAACTATCATGATCTATTTTTACTTTGAAGTGTATTTATATTAAGTAAGGGCACCATTTCTTAACTGCATGTATTATTACCAACATTTCCTTTTCATAAATGGATTTGAGTAAGTTGTTTCCTTTAAGTAGGATAATTCCAAAGGCAAGGCGCCTTCCTTCTTACATTAGAACCAATTCCATGGCATGAGGCATCACACTCCACAATAAAGGTTTTTGTGAAGTTAGGTGTGGCCAGGACAGGAGTCGTACACATAGCCTCCATAATCTTTTCAAAATATTTTTTTGCTTCCTGAGTCCAAGGAAATACTTTCTTCTTTAATAATGATGTTAGAGGTGTTTTTATTTGTTGGCAGCCAAAGTTTTGGGTTCATTTTTGTGTGTGTGCATAAATGAAGTTGTGCACACTCATTCCATAGTTTTTTGTGTGTCGAAAGACATAGATTTTGTGTCATATCAAGTTTTCTCAGTTGTGTACCAAGCTTATAGTATACCAAGTGTGTGTCGATCCAAGTTTTTTCAGTTGCGTCGAAAACCAAGAGACGCCCACAAGAATCAAGAAAGGAATCGTCGAGAAATATCCTCAAATGACTACTACCAACAACATACAAGGACATGGGATGACCAGAGGACTAGCTGGCTAGGAAGTTAAAATTTCCATTGATATAGAAATTCTATGTGGAGCACTAGTAGACACCCGAAGCATGCGATGTAGTTTTGTCAGGAAAACAAGTGGAGCAGAGCAGAAAGAGACAACGCTCCCTTACAGTGAAATATATAAAAGGAAGCACTAATATCAGAAACAGGGCTAGCTTGTGAGATTAGTGAGATATTGAGGAAAGTATGTTCATTGATTATTCAATATTGAGTTCGCTCTGAGCATGTTGTAATTTTTCAATACTTTGAATATATTTTTGTTTTTGTATATGTTTGAGTGTTGAGAAAATGTGCACTGCGCAGTATGTTGTAACTTTGAGTCTTTATATAGAGAAGATATGAATTTATATGGTTGTCATATGTATATGTCCTGCATAATGTATATCTCTATTGTGATGGGATGACTCTATTAATAAACATGTGACAGTTATGATCCATTTAGTGTTTGTTATGTATTATTTGAAGATGTGTGTGTATTTTTTTAATGCTTAGTCCTAATAATCTCTCAGATATGAGTTGCATTTGATCCAATCCTGATGATTTTTTGTGTTTTTAGCCTTCATCCCTATCACAAGACCTTATACTCTATGTGATCCTCTCTACATATCAAGTGAAACCATCCTCATCCTTGGTTGAGGATTGATATGTCAATGCTCTAGGGTTTTTGTTGGAAAACTCTAGATGACCTGGGTCTAAACTACCTGAAATTAAGAAGGATGCATGCAAGCATGGATAAAAATTCCCAACAAATGGTTGCATTGCCAGGATTGGAAATTCTTGTTGGGAATGATGAAGGAAATAAATGAGGTGGTATCCCACTGAGGAGGAAATTCAAGACTGGGTAGAGGAAAAATAAAATGAGTTTGCCCTGCAAGAGACTCGAGGATTAAGAGTGAATGAAAAAAAATGGAAAGACAGGTATCTCTACTTGAATATGCACTACCCTTTCTTTGCTAAATTTCCTTTTCTATTATATGAATGGATAAAAATGAAATCTGCAACCAATTCTCTAGTGTGGCCATTAGAGCCAATGGATTGGGATCAAGCCATGCTTGAAGAACTAAAAGTGTTGGATAACATGTGGACTCAAGCTATCAAATTCTAGTTTGATCAATTAAAAGAAGGCTACATTGTTGAATTCGTTGTGGAATACACTGACTCATTCAATGAGGTTGAATTCTTTTTGTAGAAGGACCGAGAAGGTGAATGTTGGAAGAAATTCCACTTTGTATAAAAATGTTGTTTGTTGAGAAGAGGATGATGTGGATGGAGCCCGATCAAATGCTTGAGTAAAATACCATAGCATATGGGCAAGGTTCTGGAAATATGCAGGAAAGTCAGAGAAAAGGGAGAGAATGGATTCATTGAGGAGGATCTCAAAATTTTCGAGATGAGGTGAGGTAAGGAATGGAACCAGAAGAGTAGAGGAGGAAAATATCCGAGAGGTATGCAAGAAGAGTTGAGATAAGAAGAAGAGAAAAAGAGAGAGGTGGAAATGAATTATCCAGGGGCAAGCAATGAGGGGTCGGGTCCAATATGAAAAGAAAAGAAATCACACCAAGTGGTAGTGAAAGAGAGTATGATGTGCTAGAGTGGAGCACAGACAAGGATAGGTTCACAAATAGGTGTGGCATAAAAGAGATGGTGTCCAATAAGGGTACCAGTAGTGACACTAGTATGAACCTAGGTGACAAAGTCCGCACCCCTTGGATTTTATAGAGTGTTGAAACCATAGAACAAGACAAATCATAGAGCAGTGGTGTGTTGATAAGAAGAGAGGATTGAGCATGGAGCAGTATTATGTTGTTTGGATATGGTGATTGTGTGTGAAGTGGAAGTGCATAGATGAGACCAAGAGACAAAGCATGGATTTTTAGTGCATAGGTCGGCCCAGGAGACAGAGTGCACATTTGTGGTGCATAGTTAGGATAGGAAGGTAGGGTGCAGAGTGATGGTGCGCCAAAAGAAGAGGAAAATGGAGGCTCCCCTAGTGTTGGGGGAAACGAATTGATAATAGTAGATGGTCTTGCATGGATGCAAGTAGATAAATCTATGGGTCACCTCACGATAAGTTTCAGAAGAAGATGGACTTACCCCCCTTTCACATTTTTAATCAAGAAGAAAACATGGTAGATATTGAAGAGATTAGTAGAAGAAAGAGAAGAAGAAGAGAAAAGTGAATATATGAGTGAAGAAGAAGGTGAAGTCAACAATACTTTACCCCAAGCAATAGTGTTGTGGAAAAATCAATCCCCTAGTAGTTAGAGAAGTAGAACTAGCTCAAGTTTGAAGATGGTGAATCAAGACAACACACTGAGATTGTCTGTGTTCCATGGAAGAGGTAAGGATGGTGTAGAGAAACACTAGTTTACATCCAAAGCAATCTAGTCTATAAAGAGAATTACAGACAAGGTCGCTAAAATCATGCAACTAGAGACCATCTTCAGGGACGAAGCCTTGACGTGGTACATGAAGTATAAGGCTACTGTGCCAGCGGGATAGGAAAGGTCCCTGGCCAAGATTAAGCAGGATCTACTTAGGGAATTTTAGAATCTTAAGTTAGAATCCTAATGCATTATAGAAATCAAGGAGATCAAACAGAAGGAAGGAGAAACCATCAAGGACTATGACCCGTGGTTTAAAATATTGTTGGATAGGTTGGCATTCCAAATCCAGGATGTGTAAAACTGAGAATGGTTCATTGTGAGGTTAATACCCCATATTCAAGAGTCTTGATCACCCAATGAAAGGTGAAAACTCATGTAGAGGAAGTAAAAATTTTGATGCGCTTGGAAGATACACCTGGAAGCACAGATACATCGGTTGGGTTGGTGCAGGTTCGGTCACAACTGGCCAACCTAATGATGCAGTTGTAAGACATGGTGAAGACTAAAGTCATGCGTGAGCATGTATGGTGTACTACATGTCGAAATGAAGGGCATCATCGAGATGAGTACCCTGTCCTTCCAAAATATGTGGCGAATAGCATGCCAAGTCCATTTCCATATGGACAGTCATAATGGTGATAGATATGTAGACAGTGGGGCCATTTTCCACCCCATTGTCCCACCTTGAAAAAATACCACATGGTGAATCACACTCCATTCTGTGAGTTCTGTAAATTTGTCTTCCATGATGTCAATAGTTGTTTCTTTCCATAGTTAATGCAATATAATACTCGTGATACATTCTAGGTACAGGAGGAGTAGAAAGGTGGTGAGCATGGTGGCACAGAAAGAGGTGGATACCAAGGAGGTCCCCATGGTGGATATGGGTGCGGGAGTGGGCATGGATATGGCGGAGGGGAAGGTAGGCCCCCCACATGTTTCATTTGCGGTGAGATTGGTCATGAAATTATTTTGTACCAAACCACGTGTGCTCTATGCATATTTCTACAGCCTTGAACATGTCACCAATGATTGTCCTGACTTACTGAAGAAGTGGGAGGAAACGAAGACCAATTGTAACATGGTGCATGCTGAGCCACACAAGAATAAGAACAATAATGAGGAGGTTAACATCCAGGTAGTAACCCACAGAGGGGAAAATAGAGGAGTGTACCTCGAGCATGGTGAAGGATCAAGTAAAAAACTAGACGAAAAAATAAGGAGGGCACCTCAACCCCCTCCAAATTTTGATGCTACCCAGTAGAAGTAGTTTCTTCACTATGGAGAAAGATCCCTAGAAGAAGAAATATCACACGAGGAGATACAACACGCCACTAATAGATCACTCAAAGAGGCTCGGATCAGAGAAGAAGTACAGAGGGAAACAAAAAGGTCACTAGAGGAGGCTCGGATCCATGAAGAGATGTAGTGGGTGATGCAAAGGTCGTTGGACGAGGCTCACGTGCATGAATATTGCAGCATGAGATGTAGATATCATTGGAGTAGGTTAGCATGCATGAATAATTCCAATGCATGATGCAATGATCGAAAGAGGAGAATTTCAAACAGACTAAGCTATGATACACCAAGAAGAATGCATATGAAGGATAACGCTAGGAGGAGTTGCAAAACGTAGCGCATGCAGAATTCTTACATAAATTGGGATGCAAGGAAGAATCTGAATAATCAGTAAGTTCTTTATTGCACTATTGTTCGTTCTTTTTGAATGATCCAGAATATGGAAATAAGTTAAATCATATGTTAGCTACTTGCATGAGAGAAAAAGTAGTGGAGCCCACCATATCCGCTTCATTACATTTTGGGCCTCGTGGCCCCAGGATCTCTCACATCAATATGGTGATGTTTTCATTATCAAGTACGTACACAACATATTATTCACAAGGATGATGACAATAGATGCTACGAACTTCCCAAAGCACCCTTACATATGGAGGTTAACTAGGTCATTAAACACAATTTATTATCTAGAGAGTGATCTAACTTACGGGATCATAAGCGACAGAAAAAATAGTTCACACAACTTCCAAGCAGCTAAACAGAGGATGGAATTGCCATAATATGTTACAAGTAGATATGTTAGCCATCATTGGTAGTTACTTCCGACACATCGCCCAATTGTCACATTGTACTCATTTGGAAACTTTTTTCTCTTCACATTAACACTAGCCACATTTGTATGCACCTTCCTCCGTCTATAAGAAATCCCCTAAGCTTAGTTGAATTAGCACATTAAATGAATATCCGCTCCTCAAGAAAACCACATGGCCAGAATAGATCTAGGGTTGCCTCTATTCACGAACTAGAAGAGCATGAATTACCTTGGCACACAACATTCATGAGTTCCCACACAAGGAGGGTACATGATGTCTAGTTTGTCAATTACGATGTTTGTGACTCTGATCATTTCCCCACCTTGGCCTTCCACCATTATGCATGCACCATCTGCAATGTATAAGGAAATCCATTAATTCTCACACAAGAGTGGGCACATCTTCTCAAACATGTTAGGATATTTAGACACTTAGCAGTTAGTTAAGATCTACTTGGTCTAATGTGTCTTTAGGTAAAAGTGTGTTTCTTAGTGTGTTTCCTTAGTATGCATTAGTATGAATTTTTAGTTAGGAAATATGACGGTCACGATATGTTCTTGACGTAGAGTGATCTAAAGGTTCATTTTCTCCTTGAGCTTAATGACTACATTGATTCGTGGATTAACACCCAATTGGTCCATGATATCTATTTAAAGAGCTTAAAGTGTCAGTTGTCGATGATCGATTGTGAGAAAATCTCTTTCAAATATCTCTGTAATATTTTTCTTTGCATTAATAAATTGCTCCAAGTGGCCATGTTGGATGGGGTCGTGGATGTTTCCCCGTAGGGTTTTACCATGTCAAAATATCAGTGTGTTGATATTTGATCTAGTCTTGTGCGTGTTTACTAAAGGTGTTTGTCCCTTTTTGGAATACATGTGTTGTCAAACATGGTATCAGAGCATGTTTAAAGACCCTCTCCCATTGTAGATCAAGATCGTGAAGCCGAGTTGCCTCGTATCTAGTTTCTTCCATTTACATACATTTATGGGATAATAGGATTGTTCCATTACATCTAGAGCATTCATTTCAGTGAGGAATGATTTTTCATTTCACTCAAAAAGTTTTATGTTTTCCCAAGATATGACCATTTCAGTCATGTCCAAAGGTATAAACCCTGAATATGCCCTTTTTAAATTTTGCAGAGTATTATTTTGGTTTTATTTTGGTTATTTATTTTTTGTTCCCAGGTTGGTACTCTTTTGGATCTATGTATTCTCTTTTCCCCATTCCCTGTGCGATATGGGAAAATTAGAAACAGATCGGAAAGGGTGCAGTTTTTGGGTTAGCTAACCGATATCTAACCCTTTTTGTCATCGAGAAGCGAAATTTTGTTCTTGTATGAAAATAGATTTTTTTTAGCATGCTCTCCAAGGCTATCTTCCACAAAAACAACAACAATCCTCCTTATAAACGTGTTTCTAGATCACTTGGTTAAAAGTTTCCTTATTAAGTAAGAGGTCTTGAGTTCAAGTCTCTTTTTTGTTAATTTTTTTTTAAAGTTCATGCATCCATTGTAAAGTGTATTTCACTTCAAGTATAAAAGTGAATCATTATAAGTAGCTTTAATATTTTATTTTAAAGTTATTTATTTTGCATGCAAATTTATTTTATAAAGTAACGTCATTGTAAAAGTGATCCCTACTTCTTTTTATAAAAGTGGGTCACTTCATAAAGCAACATATTTGTAAAAGCGAGGGCATAACTTTCACATCCGAAGTTTGTTTTCAGTGCCGTTTTTTTTTAAACCACCTAACTTTTCGAGACATTTCCATATATATCATTAGTTTTAGTTTTTAAAACCATATTATCTGCATATTTAATATGGATTCTTCCAATGGTATTTTTCTTACCATCCCCAACTACTTCCAATGGAAATCCCATATGGAGGATTTATTAAGAAGTAAAGGTATATACCATATTACCTTGGGAAAGGAAAAAGAACCCATTGATGATGAAAATAAATTCAAATGGTATAATAGGAATGATGAAGCACGTGGATTGATCGGAATTTCCATCTCTCCTTACTTAAGGTTCCACCTTCAAGAAATTGATGACCCCAATGAAGCTTGGGAAAAGCTTGAATCTATGTTGGTATACACAATATTATTCAAGCAGATTAGTTAGAAAATAAGATATTGACTCTAAGTCAAAATGATTTTTCTTACATTAAAGACTATCTATCTAAGTTTAAAACACTTAGAATTTTATGTGTAGAGTATAACATAAAGTTGGAGGAAGAGCATTGCATCTATATTATTCTTTCTAAGATAGGTAGTGCATATTTTGTGTTTGTATCTACCTTTTATTCCATGAGAGAGGCTCTAGGGAAATCTTATCAAAAACCCACTCTTGATTCTTTTTGTTATGATTTGATTAGAGAGTAAGATAAGCTTGTAAAACTTGGAGTGATCAGCACTGTAGGTACCTCCAACAAAGCCTTAGTATCCCAGCAGAAAGATAAACCCAAGAATCCAAAGAAGCAACATCCTCACCACAACAACAAGAAAAACAAGGGTCCCAAACCCACTCAAACAACTTCATCTCATAATGGTGACAAAGGAGAAAAATCTAAAAATAATAAGACTGACATACATTGCAACTTTTGTGGGAAAGATGGTCATGATGAGTCCAAATGTTTCAAGAAGATGGCATATTTAGAAGTAGCGATGAGGAAGCACAACATCAGTATTGATTCTACTTCTTCTTCTTCTTCTTCTCATGGACATGCACTTTTTTCTTATGGTTTCTCCTTCAATGCAACTTCTACTTCTTTTAATGATTGATTTATTGATTCTGGAGCATCTTATCATATAGATAAGGAGAAAGCCATATTTTCTACTCTAAATGAATGTAACACCAAGAAAATATTTGTTGGTCATGATATATCTCTTAGTGTTGTAGGATCTGGAACACTTCAGGTAGATAATGGTCATTTCAATGATGTATTATGTGTTCCAAGTCTTTCATGTAACCTTCTATCGGTATATCAAATCACTCATTCATGTGAAGTTCAAAATGCAAAGTTAAAAATGTAAAGTTTTCACCTCAAATAGTTGTAATAAAGGATCTAAAATATCCTCAACATGTTCTTGTAACTTTAATTGTTGATGATATTACCAAGTTGTAAAAGTTTGATAACTTTGGGTCATCATATTTTCCATCAATTTTTGTTGCTCATAGCGATGACTTGAGAAAACTTTGGCATGAGAAATTTTGTCATCTAAACTATCACTCATTGCATAAAATATGTAATCAATAGATGGTGATTGGTCTTCCTCTTGTTTCATCCGGAGATGGTGTTTGTGTCAGTTGTGTTCTCGATAAAAAACATTCGGATAGTTTTGATCTCTTGGAACACCTTGGGCCCTTTGCATCTTGTTCATAGTGACTTGTGTGGTCCACTTTCTTCTCCTTATTTTATGGGTGCAAGTATTTCTTAACTTTCATTGATGACTTTTATAGATGTACTTGGGTTTACTTCTTAAAACTTAAGAGAAAAGTTTTTGACAAGTTTCTAGCCTACAAGTCCCTTGTAGAAAAGCAATATGGACATCAAATTCAAAGGTTAAGAATAGATAATGGAGGTGAATACCTGAACAATAATTTTACAAGTTATTGCACAACATAGGGAATCAAAATGCAACACATTTTTCTATATACACCACAACAAAATGGTGTTGCTAAGAGAAAGAACCACGCATTAAAATAAATGGTTAATTCTTTGATCTAATCTAAGGGATTAAGTATAAAGTATTTGGAAGAAGCCATCAACTGTGAAAATTACATGGTAAATTACACTCCCACAAAGGCTCTTAAAAATATAACACTAGAAGAAGCATGGACTAAAATTAAACCAGATGTAAGTCACTTTCGTGTATTTGGTGTTGTAGCATGGGCTCACATTCCTAATGAGAAAATGAAAGCATTGCAGCTTAAAAGTGAGAAGTGTATATTTTTTGGTTATTTTGAAGATGTCAAAGGTTAGAGACTTCTTCAACCACATTGTAATGAAATTATTATTAGAAGATATGTTAAATTTGATGAAAATATCTTGTCCTATGAGCCTAATTTGACGATTGTGCCTTCTTCGTCCTGCGATCCATCTTCGACGTTTATCCCTTCTTCTATTCCTATTCTATTTTCTTATTTAGATGATGACAGTGAGGATGAAAATCCACATCTTCCTGCTCACCTTCCTCCAAATGGGTCCATTGAACCTAAACCAGCACCAGCACCATTGCTTCCAAGATGGGTATGTTCAACATGAGAAGCAGTTGGTGATCTTGTCAGTGATCCTTCATATTAGAATCGGACACGTTCACAGTTCCAGTGAGCCTCTTCTCTTTTAGTTCAAGTTTCAGAGACTTGTGATCCAGAAACATTTGTATAAGCTTCAAGTCAGCTATATTGGGATACTACAATGAATGAAGAGTATCATTGTTTAATGGAAAATGATACTTGGGATATTTTACCTCTTCCAAAAAGAAGAAAACTTTTCAGATGTAAATGGGTCTACAAAACTAAGTATGCATCGGATGGAATTGATGAAAGGAAGAAGGATCAATTAGTTGCCAAATTATTTTACCAAGTTTAAGGAATTGACTATAATGAAATATTTGCCCCTGTAGCCAAAATTAATTGCATATGCCTTGTTCTTGCCCTTGCTACCTCACATAAATGGGAGTTCCATCAGATGGATTTTAAATCTTCCTTCTTTCATGGGTATTTGCAAGAAGAAATCCACATGGAAAAACCTCCTATCTTTGTCCAAAATGACTCTAGCCTTGTTTGTCATCTTAAGAAATCTCTTTAAGGTCTTAAGCAAGCTCTCTAAGCTTGGTATGAAAAAATGGATAGCTTTCTTATTGACACTGAATTTTCTAGATGACATTCTGATCCTAATGTCTATACCAAGAAAGTAGGAAGCCATCTCATAATCCTTGTCATTTATGTTGATGACCGTATCCTTACTGGTAGTGACTCAAATTTTAAACCATGTGAAAACCAACCTTAAGAAGAAACTTGAAATGACAAACTTAGGATTTTTTCATTATTTCCTTGGCCTCCAAGTTTTGCAAACCAATGAAGAAATTTTTCTTTCCCAATCTAAGTATGCTTGTGATCATCATCGTCGCTTCCACATGGAAGATTGTAAACCAACCCCTTCTCCCTTCCATTCTAGAGTCAATCTTGTTGCCACGTGTACTTATCCTGAAGTTGATGCCACTTTTCACTGTTAGTTAGTTGGTAGCCTCTTATACTTGACTCATACCCATCCTTATCTTTCCTTTGTTGTTGGTCGTGTTTCCCGGTATATGAAAACACCCCATGAAAGCCATTGGAAAGCAGCTAAAAGGATACTTCAGTATGTTCAGGGTACAGTTCAGTTCAGGATACATTACATTTCATAGGGGCACTCCTTTATTGGTCGGTTTCATTGATTCAAATTGGGTCGGTGACCCTAATGATCAGAAGTCTACTACAGGTTATGTTTCTAGCCTTGGTTTAGGACATGTCACTTGGACCTGTAAGAAACAATAGGCTATTTCACTTTCTTCAGTAGAAGAAAATTACCAAGAAGTGGTAAAAGCAAGCCAAGAAGCCTTATGGATTCGATATATCCTTTCAGATTTTGGATTGTAGCAACATCATCTGACCAACCTTTGCTGCAACAATCAGAGTGCCATCAAGCTCGCCAAAGGCCTAGTTCAACATCAGCGCAGAAAAAAAAATAATCTACACATGCACTTCATCAGAAATTCCATTGATCATCAAGTTATTGAAGTGATCTTTTTCCCTACATAATATCAAGTTGTAGACATTTTCACAAAGTCTCTTACAGAAGAAAAGTTTTCCAAACTTTGATCTATGTTATGCATTCAAGAAGTTGTCATTAAGGGGGGATAGGATCTAATGCCTCCTTCTTTCTCCTATTGTGTCACTATTGTAAATCCTTCAATCATATCCCAAGTTGTTCTTAAAGGGGGATGTTAGGATATCTAGACACTTAGGACTTAGTTCAGATCTACTTGGTCTAATGTGTCGTTAGGTAAAAGTTTGTTTCTTAGTGTGTTTCTTTAGTATGCATTTGTAGTTAGGAAATATAACAGTCACAATATGTTCTCGACATAGAGTGATATGGAAGTTCATATTATCCTTGATCTTAATGACTACATTGATCTGTGGCTTAACACTCGATTGGTCCATGATCTCTATTTAAAGAGAATGGAGGGTCATTTTTCAATGATCTATTATGAGAAACTCTCTTGTAAACATCTATGTAATATTTTTCTTTTGCATTAATAAATTACTCCAAGTGGACATGTTGGTTAGGGTTGTGGATTTTTCCCTGTAGGGGTTTAACCACGTCAAAATATCAGTGTGTTGTTCTTTGATATGGTTGTGTGAGTGCTTACTAAAGGTGTTCGTCCTCTGTTGGAATACATGTGTTTTCAAGAAAGACAGGTGGGTATCCTCCCACTACTGGATTGTCCTCACTTTGGGCATAGTGAAATCATCACCCTATGCATCCACCTATTACTAACCTGATTATAGGGAAACCGCCTCTGGCTGGGAGGAAATTACCTCATCGATGAAGTTGCAATCTGTCGTGTGATAGTCCTACCCATGTAGGGTGAGGAGCCCAAGAAATCCCTAACTACTAAGGATGTTTCCCAACAATAAATCTATGACATATATTGTAACTGTCGTGGGAGGCATGGAATACTGATTTCAGATATCAATGCCCAACTGATTCGCTTTGCTACTCAACTCATAGCTTGCAAAATCCTATGCAATTGTACCAAGGAAGAGTTCCCATACAAGGTCTCCATTGCATCTAAGTGGTGCATCACCGAGATTCAAATGGCATGGGCTCGATATGTACTGAATGATTTCATTGATGATTGTTTGGATTCCCATAATTCCGGCAAAGAGTTTCATTACAACTATATTTTATTGTTGCTTTCTATGGTACTCTTACAGCCCCCTTGAGGGTTTGAATGGACTTTCGAAATCTGGCATGCCTTTGAAGCTTCTCAATTTCTATGACTACATGAGATCAAGGATCCTCACACCCAAAATTTGCACAATGACCTATTCTAGGAAGAGTATTATCAACTCGTGGAGGTAACCATGTCGCGAGAATTCATTCTACGCACCCTTATAGACATGTATGATGGCTACCTTCTCTTTGACTATACTTTACATAATGTATATATCTATCCCAATGATGACCAGGGCGTTACAATTTCACTCCTTCCCTTATGTATTAGTGAAGAGGAAATCCAACAAGGCATGGTCGAATGGCCCACACATCTTCAACCACTTCCAGCTAAGGACACTGTGACACCTGAGACATGCACTAAGAGAAATCAAGATCGAAAGAAGGTTGAAGCCACATGAAAACAGAGTTAGTGCACAACCTCCCCTGGTAGGGATACCCACATTGGTGCATCCAGGAAACACCATTGGGATCCCCTGCCTATGAAGTCACCAATTCAGCCAACCCTAGTGGGATCCAAGCAACAACAAATCAGTTCCTCCATTCACACTTTCACTTTGTCCACTCATCCAAGGCCTTCCTGGATGGTGTTGGGAGTCACAAAATTAGTAGATTTGGTATGACACCAATTGTTTCTGCAACAAAAACTACATTATGAGGCTATGTACAATGTTGAACATATTTGTTTGCAACTAGAGGGCACAACATCGGTACCATACATTACTCCATGATTGTTGGTTTTCAACTCAAATTCCATTACTTCCTCTTGAATCCTTTGAGTGGACACCCCTTCATTACTTATTATCGATGCCAACTGGGGTGGTATTGCATTGACATCCATCCTAAATCCTCTCATATAATATTGTGTTTCCACCCTACTCTCTGAATTTTTCGAGCATAACAATCAACTCAGACAAGCCCATGTACAATTACAACTTCAACATCAAGTTGACATTTCCACATAGAATTATGCGTGAAATAAAAATAAAAAATAAATTTAGGAGCATCAAGCATCACAAGGTTGATATGAAACCAATAGGGAAACATACACAGCCACTCAATCCTAGTACATCGAGATCCATACAAATTTCACTAACCTGGTAGGGGATATAGATAGCTTATATGCCATGATTCCTACCACACCTTCCCAAGGCTATGAAACTCCTCTGGGCCTTAACCTCTCACCAGTCAATGCTCTTCTACAACAACTAGAATCACAGCTCGCCATCATTGGAAAATCAATGCTTTTCACCGGTCCACCCACCTCACCATTCCCAACACCAATCTAGTTGACCCAAGAAGCTCTCCATATTGGATAAATATGGGTGGAAGCATTCTCCAAATTGGTTGACTATGGCTCGGCCCTATGGAATCACCTCCTCACCCCATAGAAATTATCTACAATTGCATGATAGGTTTGCACGATCAAAATAGAAGTCACCCAACATACATGAGACCTCACTTCGATGCCTCCCAAGGATTTCATCATTGTGATGTAGGATATCACTACAAGAACAAAGGAGATCACTGCAGAAAGGGTTGAGCAGCAAAACACATCTGATATAATTTTTGTCATGACCAGTATGGCCTTGACCTAGTTCACCCAAATCTCTGATGTGCTAGTTTCTTCCATCCCTCTTGTTATCAATCCAAGATTCACCCTAGACTGTAATCAGGTGAGCTTGGTAACATGCAAAGAATTCAAATTTAATCTTGAAAGATAAGCTTTGAAGTCACAAGGATTTGACCATAAGGACAATCAAATTCATCTACTATACAAATTCCCAACTATATACTTCAGCAAAAGTGGCCTTAGCAAATTCAGATCAGACAATAGGCTTGATAAAAGAATGAGAAAAAGAAAAATTGTGGTCTGAAACTATCCTAGATACTTCCATCACTTATAACAGTAAATTCGCAGTGAAAATTTGTGTATTAACAAGTTCTACATCACCAATGCAAAGAATAAAACCTCATTTAATCATCGTATGAATAAGAAAAAGAGTAAATCAGTCACTCATTCATATTAGTACACAGAGAAAGAAAAAAAAGAAAATGAAATTGATCTCCATTGTTAAGGAATCAAAAGTCTGAACAAATACAGAGAAAGGAAAAGAACACAGTTATAAGCACTCTAAATTCCTCTGGGTCCAAAGCCCCCTTCCCCCTAGCTCATTCTAACCCTTCTCCAAGGGATCCCTCCTCTCTTAAATATAAGAAGCATCCTAATATCCTTAGGAGGTTGAATCCAATATCTTCCACTGGATTCTAGGCCTTGGAGCTAGGTGGCAATACTTAAGAAGACAAAACTCCAACAAACTGCTAATTTTCAGGAAATTGTTGGAAGTATTTAATGAATTGTTTCCAAATCACTGCATGAGGTCTTAATGGAGATAAAAATTAGGTACATGTGTCCATTGGCATCTAACTGATCCATGAGAAGTCATTCGAACCCTCCTTGACAACTGGAAACCTCCCAACAAGGCGAATATCCAATCAGCGATGTAAAACAAAGAATTTGCAACACATTTCACAGTGCACTGGTGTTTTAATTGTTTCTCTCAAATTACAAACTGGGTCAGGCTGAAATTTGGTCAGCAAGTCAACAAGGATATCATCTTCCTCCACAAAAAAATTCATAAAACCCACTTCGTCGTTTTGGTTTTATGATCAAATTTGTAACAGTAGCCACTACAGAAAATTCTGTAGCACCCTCCTATAAAACTGCTCTGCAAATTCCGTAGCTCCTTTTATGTTTCTGGCTAGGTGATTTTGTAGTTCCTTTGGTAGTGCAACTACAAAACAATCTGTGTAGATGATTATGTAGTGCCAGGCACTATGAAATCTTTGTGTTTTTCTTTGTTATTCAATGAATCCTCAAAAACACAAAAAATCTTAGTAGATGGACGATGAGCATGTAAATGCCTCCAGTAGGTGAAAATATAATATTTCCCTGGACACTTCAAAAATCTAAGGATGAATTGACCCATAACAACTACATGTGACCCTTAAAAACTTCATGTGATAACATTGGCTTCATAGGGGATAGAGTCCTCCCTATGAGGCTCTAAGAACTGTTGCAGCTCCAGTGCCTTAGTTGTTGGGTTATGGAGTCAAGCTCAAATACATTTTGTTGAATATAACAGGATGATATGTACACTACTCTATTTACAAAGATAAAATAAACACACATGCTCCAGATGGAGTTTATTTATGTACAATCCTAAACTAACTGATTTTTTACAATAGGCTAGGTGAAAACAAACTCCCACCAGAACCACTCAAGTAACTTCCTAACTGAAAACTTCTCATCTATGTCATGGATCAATGAATAATAATATAAATATAGCTACAATGACATAAACTCCTTGAGAAAACCATACTCACCCATGAATATCGGTGAAATAATGCAATCTGTAATTTTCAAAAAATCTAAAACATATGACTCCATGTTTATGGCTATAGGATCATGACTCACATGATAGAAGTATGGTTGCATTAGAAGACTAGGTTGTTCCTTCATAATATTTTCTCTACTAAAAAAATTGTGATTATCTTGACCTCCTTGAAACATCCCATATTTATCACATGCTTCAAAGCAATCGTGGATAATAAAAGATTTTTATGGTTGTTGATTATCTCCTTGGGAAAGAAATTTATTTGTAGTGTCTTCTTGAAATTGTTGGTCAAATTTATCAGAATAAAAAAGAAATCTAGATTGATCATATGATTTCTCAACCTCCTCTTTACTGTCCTCTGAAAAATATTCTCTAAAAATGTTAGATACAAAGTCAATACTGGGAGAATTAGTACATTCTGATACAAAAATATATTCATTTTTATTTGCTTGTTGACTTTCTCCCTACTGACCATCTATTGATGAAAAGAATAACAAACTCACATGTTCATGTAGCTCGTTCCTAACTTCTTGACCAAAGTTTTAAATCATATAATCAAGGAGGTTATCATGAGCCAAGAATGTTAACTAATTTTCTAAGTGAATAGTAAGATGATGAGGGGCAACAACTTTCTCTAAAACAGAAATGTCACCACCTTCTGCAAAATCTTCCTCATGATATTCATCATAAACGAAATCATCCATTTTCTCATAATTAGGAAAGGGCTCAGCTGCATATGCAAATTCATCTTGCTAGTATGAGTTATAAGCATGTACATTTGCATCTTTAAAAATGGAAAAATATGATTTAATAATTTCAAGATCAAAAAAAGATTTAAGATCTGAAAATGATGTGAAAGCATGTTGAAACAATTACAAGCTTGGATAAGCTTCCTGTTGTCCATATAATTCCTCAATTTCTTCTGCATCCAAAACATTGTCCAAGATCTGAAAAGAGAGTTGTGCACATGCCCGAAGATTACTCTCCACGTCCTCTGCATCAACAAACATATGTTGCATGGATGGTGACTTTCTTTCTATGAGGTATAGGAATAGATAGGATGTTGTGCCATTGTATATTGTACCATGGTAGCAACCTCAATAGGCCGAATTTCAATAGGCATGTTGTAATAAAAACTATGAAACCTCATGTTGAAGGTGGCTAGAGCTTCATCTTCTTTTCTCTTCTGAGCACAAAAATCAGTTAAGTGTCGATTGAAAGACTTGTTCTCTCCCTAGTGTCTTAAAATGCATTATATAACTAAATCCATGAACCAATGGAATCATCTCCCAAACCTTTAAACCACAAATCATCATCCCCAAACAAGGATTTGGAAAATAAGGTCATGGTAATATCTTCATATACTATCCCAAACTGATCGACAAAGTTCTCAAAGGCTCCCAAATGCTTCTCGGCAATGATATGATCTTCTCCAGAAAAATGAGGAAGATACTAAAATAAATTAAGAGGGTAAGGATAAAGGTAAGATGGCACCCTTAAAGGTTTAAACATTTTCTCTCTGATTCTAGTTTGAACAGTAGTGGGTTGAATATGAGGTGTCACAAACTGATGGAAAGACTCAACAGTAATAGCAGAAGGTGGTGATATCTCTTAACTCTTTGAATCAACTTCATCACTCTCATGGTTACAAGACTGATTAGATTCAAGAAGGATTGAAATATAAACCCCATTCTTCTCTACAAGATGAAAGGAAGTTTCATGACCAACTTCAACAATACAAGAAAGATGCAAATTTTCCTCTTGCAAGGATGGATATATAAAAGAAGGCTTATGATTATCCTAATAGACAAAGAAAAAGATGATCCTCTTTATATGTAAAGAAAAAGACAGGAAAGAGATGGTAAATAAGAACAAGAGTTCATGAAAAAAAATAATGAAATGATATTGGTTTTACACTTCTGCCCCTTCATCTTTCTGTCAACAATATCCTCCCCAGTGGAGTCTTTGATTGTGGAGTTGCCAAGTAGATTATACAGTGAATTTTTTGTGTCCCTCTCTTGTCTACCATCAAGATTTGGATCTATGTCATTCTCCTAGGGAATCTAGCTTCACACTTTGTTCCCCCACAATGGTGTCATTTATGTTATCACTCCAAAAGTCACCCTAGACTGTAATCAGGTGAGCTTGGTAACATGCAAAGAATTCAAATTTAATCTTGAAAGATAAGCTTTAAATTCACATGGATTTGACCATAAGGACAATAAAATTCATCTACTGTACGAATTACCAACTATATCCTTCAGTAAAAGTGGCCTTAGCAACTTCAAATCAAACAATAGGCTTGATAAAGAATGAGAAAAAGTAAATTGTGGTCCGAAACTATCCTAGAAACTTCCAGCACTTATGACAATAAATTCACAATGAAAATCTATGTATTAACAAGTTCTACATCACCAATGCAAAGAATAAAACCGCATTCAATCATTGTATGAATAAGAACAAGAGTAAATCAGTCACTCATTAATATTAGTACACAGAGAAAGGAAAAGAACACATTGATAACCACTCTGAATTCCTTTGGGTCCAAAGCCCCCTTCCCCCTAGCTCATTCTAACCCTTATCCAAGAGATCCCTCCTATATTAAATAGAAAAATCATCCTAAGATCCTTAGAAGTTCGAATCCCATCTCTTCCATTGGATTATAGACCTTGGAGCTAGGTGGAAATAGTTAAGGAGACAAAAATCCAACAAACTGCTAATTTTCAGGAAATTGTTGGAAGTCTTTAATGAATTGTTTCCAACTCACTGCATGAGGTCTTAATGGAGATAAAAAATAGATGTAGGTGTTCCTTGACATCTAAATTATCCATGAGAATTCATTTGAACCCTCCTTGATAGCCGGCAACCTCCCAACAAGGAGAATATCGAATCAACTATGAAAAACAGATAATTTGCAGCACATTTCGCAGCGCACGGGTGTTTTAATTGTTTCTCTCAAATTACAAACTCGGTCAGGATGAAATTTGGTCAGCAAGTCAAGGGATATCATCTTCCTCCACAAATAATTTCATAGAAACCCACTTCGTCGTTTTGGTTTTATGATCAAATTTGTCATAGTATCTGTTAGAGGAAATTATGCAGCACCCTCCTATTAAACTACTCTGCAGATTTTGTAGCGCCTTTTTGGTGTCTGGCTAGGTGATTTTGTAGCGTCTTTAGTAGCACAACTACAAAAAAGTCTGTCTAGACAATTTTGTAGCATGAGGCGCTAGGAAATCTCTATGTTTTTCTATGTTATTCAATGAACCCTCAAAAACACAAAAAATCTTAGTAGATGGACGATGAGCCTGTAAATGCCTCCAGTAGGTGAAAATATAATATTTCCATGAACACTTCAAAAATCTAATGATGAATTGACCCATAAAAACTAAATGTGACCCTTAACAACTTCATGTGATAACACCTCTCATCGAGCAGCTCAACAACACCGATCTCACAAACCCTCCAATCACAGTTGGCAATGTCGATGCGGCTATCCAACTTATATAGACACTACAAGATCATTTTTCTGAGCATGAGTGTCGGTTTTTTGAGTTTGTGTAGAACCTCAATAGCACAATGTCATCTATCATAGAGATCATTCCATAAATAAATTTACTCAAGGACAATCTATATAATAGTGGTGGAGTCTTGTTGGCACCCAAATTTTTGGGTTCAGTTTTGAGTGTGTGCACAAACAAAGTTTTGTGTGCTCATTCCATACTTTTACATGTGCCAAAGGACATAAAGTGTGCATTAGATAACATTTTGACAATTGCATGCCAAGCTTATAGTCTACCAAGTGTGTGTTAATCTTTTTTTTTTCATTTGTGTCAGAAACCAAGAAGACTCTCGTCAGAATCAAGAAAGGAATCATTGGGAAATATCCCTGAATGATTACTACCAGTAGCATATGTGGATGTGGGATGGCTAGAAAGTTAATATTTCCATTGATACAAAAAGTCTATGTGGAGCTCTAGCAGACACCCGAAGCATAAGATGCATTTTTGTCAGGAAAACGAGTGGAGCAAAGCAGAAAGAGACAACACTCTCGTGTAGCGAAATCTATAAAAGGAAGCACTAATATCATAAACAGGGCTAGTAGGTGATATTAGTGAGATACTGAGGAAAGGAGATTCATTTGAGTCTTCAGTATCGAGCTCGCTTTGAGCCTATTTCAATATTGTAATACTTTGAATATATTTATGTGTTTGTATATGTCTAAGTGATGATCAAAGGTCCATTTCACAGTATGTTGTAACTTTGAGGATTTATATAGAGAAGATATGAAGTTCTATTGTTTTCATATGTATCTATCCTACGCAATATATATCTCTATTGCGATGGAATGAGTCTAGTAATAAATATGTTACATCTCTGATCTATTTTGTGTATGTTGTGTATGAGTTGAACATGTGTGTGTATTGTTTTAATGCTTAGTCCTAATAATATGTCATATATGAATCACATGGAATCCAATCCTAATGACTTTTCATGTGTTTATCCTTCATCCATGACACAATACCTTATGGTCTCTATGATCCTCTCTACATCTTGAGTGATACCTTCCTCGACCTTGGTCGAGGATTGATATACCATTGCTCTAGGGTTTTTGTTGGAAACCTTTGGACAAACCATGGGTATAAACTCCCTGTCGTTAACAAGGATGTGTGAAAGTGTGGTTCAAAATCCCCAACACTATTTGACCATAATTCTTGACAAACCTGTAGTAATATCCTGTCAATCCTAATAATCCTCTAAATTTCTTCAAGATTTTTGGAATTGGCCATTCCCTCATAGATTTAATCTTGTTAGGGTCCACTTTGACACCTTCATGAGATACAATATGACCCAAATATTCCACTTCTTGAACCCCAAAGTCACACATGGAATTCTTTGCATAAATTTGTTTCTCTTCCAGTAGTTGTAATACTCTGTCAACATGTTGTACATGCCCTTCCCAATATTTACTATAGATCAATATGTCATCAAAAAATACTAACACAAATTTTGTAAGGGTTTGAAAATAGAATTCATCAATCTTTGAAATGTTGAAGGTGCATTATTAAGCCCAAATAGCATAACCAAAAACTCATAATGAACTTCATGTGTTCTAAAGGTTCTTTTTGGAATTTCTTCTTCTTGTCTCATTATGGTTTGATGATATCCCAATCGAAGATACAACTTAATAAACAAAATAGTTCCATGCAATTCATATAATAATTCATCAATGACAGTATTAGGAAACTTACCTTTGATGTTCATTTTGTTGATTTGTATATAATATGGACACATACACCATGAACCATCATTTTTCGTAACTACCACTACTGGTGAAGAGAAATCACTTTGGTTAGGTTGATGATGTCATGCTCTAACATTTCTTGGATCATATGTTCAATCTCACCCTTTTGTGCATATGGATAGCTATAAGGCCTAATGTTAGCTGATACACTTCATGGTTGCAATTGAATAGTGTGTTCATGATCTTGAGCAAATGGAAGACCCTTAGGTATCTCTCCAAATACCTCGAAATTATTCTTGATAACTATTTGGAGATTCTTTGGAGTAGATGATATATGCTTTAACATCTAGTGATAATAATTGTTCAATTACACCATGGTGTCCCTTTTTTAGTAATTTTTTCATGCTATTAAAGCTTATCACTTTAAAGGGTTTCCCTTGAATACCTCTAAGCTCAATTTTCTTGCCTTCCGAGGAAAATCTCATGAAAATATATTGAAAATTAAGGACCATTGTTCCCAATGATTGTAACCATTGGACCCCTAATACAACATCATCACTACCCATTTGGATGGAAATCATGGGACTATCTGATAAATACTCCCCCATATTGACCTTAATACTATGTCACTTCCTTGATCAATTTATGGAACCTCCATTTGCAATAATTACTTGAAACTATGGTTCTAGAAACACAAATCAATTGAGGCTTCTTGGTAATTTATAATTAATGAAGTTATGGGTACTACTATAATAAATTAACATTGTTATCTTTTTCTTTTGATATATCCTTCTATATTGAGGGTATGTGGAGTATTGATGTCGGAAAATGCATGACAAGATATCTTAGGATTAGTATCCTCTAGATATAGATCTTGTGATGGTTCTAATTCTTTATCTTCTTCATCTTCATAGACAATGTAGAATAATTTATTATCACTGCATTTATGGCCTTTATTGTACTTGTTGTCACAACTGAAACATAGTCTCTTTTCTCTTCTTTCATCCATTTGTTGAGGTGTTGTCACAACTGAAACATAGTCTCTTTTCTCTTCTTTCATCCATTTGTTGAGGTGTCAACCTTGTCAATTGAGTGAGGTTAGGAGAGGGAACATGGTACTCTCTATATTTTTTATTGGCCACCCTTCTAGTAGCTATATTTTTTTTTCCACTTTCCTTTCCATACTAAAATCATTTTCTAGGGATTTAGGTTCGAAGAGACGCACCTCATGTTGAATGTTCTCCTTTAAAATGCTCAAAAAGAGGTCTAAAAAATTATCCTTTGGAATATAATTTACCCTGAGACTGAGCTTTTGGAATTGTTGAATGTGCTCTTTAATTGGACCTTTTTCTGAAGGTTTATCAATTGACTAAAGAATGCATTTCTCTTAATATCCCCATAATGTTTTATCAATAATTTCGTAAAAATGGACCAAGAGATAATAGAATCCTTTTTTTCTTTCACATGGCCATTGATATCAAAAAAATTGATAATTTTCTAAATACAAGGATGCAATATATACCTTTTTTAATCTTGGCACTTGGTGTAGATCAAAGAATTGGTCCATCTAGAATATCCATGTTATAGGATATTTACCATCAAACTTCCTCATATCAATCTTGGGAATTAAGTAGTTCCTTGTTTTTGAGAGGAACCCCTGATAATGTGGACTTGGAAGTGATGAATAATCATTATTTTGGGGCTCGAAATTTATTTCCTCCACATTTATATGAATTTCTTGTGTCATGATATTTCCTTGAGAAAATATCTCATCTAGGGTATGTAACAAGATGTCAATTCTTCCATCTTTGTATCCATTTTATTTTCCATATTATTTTCCATATGCTTCATTTGTACACTATTTCCATCCATCTTCTTCTCCAACTTTCCTATTTGGTGAAAAATATCTTCTCTTTCTTCTTGAGTAATGGTTGAGCTCTCTGGAGGTTTACTTGGTGAAGAAAATTTTGGATCTTTCTTTGGATCCATGGGAAAATGTTATTGGGTCATAAGGATAAGGGACTGTTAGGTGCTATAGATCTTTGATATACGTGTGTGGTACAAAAATAGTACTCAAACCAACATCTCAAGGAAATAACTAAGGTGTTTCAACCATACCCTTAGTCGTACTACCCAACTACCCAGATACTAGAGAGTGGTCTCCCCAAGTGTTGTTATCAAAGTGTACTATAGCAACAAGACAATTGAATAGATTATCTAAGGTTGGTTTTAGGTATACTTAGGGGACTTCCTATATACCCAAAGGTATGTGGAAGTGATATTTAGGTATTTTATAATGTGGTACTACTCGAAGGGTTACCAACAAGGGTTATAGGGGTTTCCAACCCAGTGAAACAATGTGTTTCCAACAATATGAAACCATGTGTATTTATTGTGTGCATTCTTCCCCAATTACAACTTTACTTTCTTAATGATAGATCCTATGTTATTTAAAGACACTGGAACACATCTCTAAAAAAAAAATTAAAAATGAGCTTGTTAACCATGGAAAAAACTCTTACAATCACCAAAAAATAACTTGTGGAAAAACTCTAACTTCCACAAGAAATATATCATAAAATATAATGAGTCAAAATATGAAAACATTTTCACATGTACTTCATTGTTTCAACTCAATATTATGAAAATTTTAGAGCCTAAAACTTTACTAAAAAAAGTTACAGTGAAAATGCCAAGATAATTGATTTTAGGATTAGTCACAAACCGTGTCTTCCATGGACTATATATTTGAAAGTACAATGAACCAAAACCTGAAATTTTGACCACTTATATTATGACATTTCTCCTCAATCTCCAAAAAAAATTACTATTTGAAACTTCCCCCCCACAAAAAAAATATATATATAGTGAAAATTCCAAGATGACTCATTTAAAACTAATTTGAGGATGAGTCACAAACCCTATCTTCCATATGATATATCTCTGAAAGTGAAATGATCTAGATGTTGAAATTTTTACCAAACATGTTGTGATATGTCTCTTAAGTAACCTCCAAATTTATCTATCTGAAGAGTCCTAGAAAAATAAGTTATAATGAAAATGCCAATATGACTCACTTGAAGCAAAAAAACCCTAGGATCTATGCTCTGAAACCAAATTTTATGAACCAAACACCTTGAAAATGATAAAATTTCAATGAATACAATCCACTTTGAGGAGGAAACCTCATTTTGCAATATATCAAATTCACAAGACAATATATGATGATCCTAAGACTAGGTCTGCTTGATATATATAGGAGACAAAGGGTACAATTATAATGAAAGGGTACATTGAAAGGTTCTAGACAACCTATTAATATAACACTAGAAATGTAATAAATCAATATATAGGAATTAATAAGGGGTTTTATGCTTAACATGGGGCTTTCTTTAGGGCTTAACATCTCACCAACATACCCCTCATAGATGCTAGTGCATATTTCAGGCATTGATAAATCTAATCTACAAATAATTTTGGGCATGACACTCGTTGAAATACTTCTTTGATGAGAAGGTCCTATCATCGGTAAGAGCCTTCTCCATACACTGGTTAAATGAATTCATTTGTATAGGTGTGATACCATGTTAAATTTTTAATACATGGTAAGAGGATCTACACTTGAAAAAATATCAAAACCCCACAACTAGAAATCTAAATTAATTAAACACCTATCAAAATAGTGGATAAAAGAGTGTTAGATCTACATATGGTGAATATAAAAGTCAGAATAGTAAGCTAACAAATGTAACGTCCAATTACATATATGTATATTGAAAGAAAATATTATATCTACAACTAGCTTATCTCAAGTAAACATATCAACCTGAAACTTCAACTACCTAACCATAACAATGAAGCACCCTCTCTCTATTTTATATAATAGGAGATGACAATACAATGAATAGAAAAGATTGTATATGTAACTATCTTATCTCAATCAAACACACTAACATGAAACTTCAACTATCTAACCATAACAATGAAGCACCCTCTCTCTCTCTTTTATAGAACAAGAGATAAGAGTACAATGAATTTGGAGAAATCACCCGCATGCATGAGATGTCCATACGCATAATAGGGTATCCACAACAAATAAGTACCATCATGCACACATCCAAGCATGTATGAGAATCTCTTGTGTTCATGCACCTCCCTACCTTGGGGTCTCCACTTGTCAAGAATAAAAAAATATATCACATGCATGCACCCTCTTTGCATTGGTATTTTCACCCTTTAATACAAGAATATGCATGTGCCATCCATGCATTGATATATTTACATTCTCATAAATGAATCTCTACAAGCATTATTATTGTTGATTAAGGTTGGTTGTCATTGATGTCAACCCTTGAAGAAAGCCTAGTGGCACAAAGGTTTGGGTAATGGACCCAATATTGTTTGATGTAAAGATGACTTGTTATTTTCTTGTCATGGTTGATAATAATTAGAAATGGATGAACTCCAAAGTGGTCCCCTTATGGTGAAATCCCTCACGGGAAAACACTTTGCAGATTGAGTTATCCTAGAAGTATGGTTAGAGAACCCATGCTTATTTGTGGAATAATAAGATGATGGTCAGTGAATTTATCATTGAAACTATCCTATATGGATAGTTCTTTTCATTCCATTTCTGGTTGTATGTGGAACGTCACATAACTCCTCACGGTTAGAGAGTTATGGCCATGAGAAGTTGGAGAACCTAGGTTTGGGTAATGGACCCAAGTTTGTTTGATGGATAATGGTATGAGTTTTGATATATTTGAAGGTAATATTATTCTATATGGATGGCACATGTCATTCAATTTTTGTTGGTAAGTGGAATGTCACATAACTCCTCACGATTTGAGAGTTATGGTCTTACAAAGTTGGAGGACCCTCTCATGTCATCTAGAAGCCCCAAAAGGTCAAAGTAGTCAAAGTGGTTTAAGAGATTTTAGAAGGTAAATAATAAAGTGAATTGATGAGTGTACTATAATTCAAAGTGAATACAAAATAAATCATTTAAATAATAAATTTAATGGAGAAATTAGAATTGGGTTAACCCTAAAATAAGGAAAGTGGGCAAAGTGACCTAGAAGATGTTTTTAAGGAAGCTACTTGAAGAGTATAAATAAGAGGAAAGGCTCTCTCATTTTAGACACACTTGAGAATATTGAATACCTATAGGTGTCTAAATTAACCAAATTATATCTAATACAAATTTTTGAGGCAAGGTGAATAAAAGAAGGCCGGAATTCAAGGAAGGATAAAAAAATTTGATGATGCTTTCTAAGGTATGTTATTTACAGGTCATCTCACCATTTTCACAATAACTTTTTTTATAGAATGATTCATACCATGAAATTGTTATTCCATTGAGGAAACATATCCAAGTATCTATGGTAAAACATTCAACTTGTGGGTCATTGTATTTTTGGAGTTACACTACATGGAAAATAGGGTTTGTGGCTAGTCCTGAAACTAGTCAAAAACAAGTGTTTCGAGTAAAAACATCATAACTTATTCATAATAGATCCAAATTCATTAATACAAAATGTTTTGGTTATATTATAGTCTTTGGTATTCTTGTAACAGTTTCATATCAATTCAACAAATATTCTATGCAAGGCACGCTCAACAAGGCCGCTCTCTAAAATAAGCCAGAATTTAGCAAGGTATGCCATTTTTCCTATAACTACTTTTCTGAGAGGTTCCAAGTAGTGAAACCTATAATAATTGCATAAAGAACACTGAAGAATATTGTGTATCAGTTTCAGATCTTTATTTATTACATTTACAAAGTTATGATTATTTCAAGTTAGGGTTGTTGACTAATCCAAAACTAGTCATGTGAGACTAAAGAAAAGTTTGATGTAAATGATAGTCTCTTGTTGTTTAAAGTTGAGGAAGGTTTGAAGGTATGTGATCATATACACCAGGTCTATTACAAAGTTATAAATCATATTTGGATGATGAAATTGATGAGGGCTTTTGGTCAAGGTACAAGTTGGGTACATGGTTGAGACAAGTAGTTGATGAGTTGGCAGATACATGACGTGTATAGTTGATGATGTTGGTACATATTGATGATTCATAGTTGATGATTAGTTGACACATGATTGGTACATACTTGGTACATGGTTGGTTTCACTTGTTTATGGTACAGGTTGATTGGTGCAGGTTGGTGCATGGTTGATGCACTTGTTTATGGTACAGGTTGATTACATGTTGAGGTACAGGTTGATGCATGGTTGATGCATGGTTTAGGTTTATTGGTACAGGTTTATAGCAATATGTCTCACAGTGATAGTGTGAAATTGCTTCCATCATTCTACTTCTAATTTAGGGTGGTTGGATGGTGCAAGGACAAGTGGTTGTAGCCACCTTCTGGTTGTATCCGGAGAACATAGGGGGTTTTAGCCTCCTTATGGTTGTAGCCAAAGAATTGGGGAGTTGGAGCTTCGCTCAGGTTGTATCCTGAGAAACTAGGGGGTTGGAGCCTCCTTCAAGTTGCAGCTGGAAAACAAAAGAAGTTGGTGCTTCCAATGAATGTAATTCTTCAAGAAATATAACAAAAATAATTTTGTGGTTTTCTCTCGATTTGGGTTTCTACGTAAAACACTGGTGTACTGTGTATGTGTGTGATTGTTCATTTCTTATTGTTCATTATTAGATAATAATTCTACATTGATATAACACTTGGATTATTTGAAGAAAAAGGATTATAATTACCCTATTACTGATTCACCCCCCTCTCAGTAATCCAACAATTGGTATCAGAGAAAGTTCCTTCAGAAATCATTTTAACCACTGATAGGTAGATCATGGAGAGTACCAACTTGTATAAAAATGGAATACCATAGTTTGATGGATAGAAGTATGTTTTTTGGAGCATAAGGATGAAGACATATATACAAGAACAGGGATTTCAAGTTTGGAAATCAATTTTAGATGGATACACAACACCAACAGTTCCACCAACAAATGACAAAGCAGTGAAACTCAGTGAGAATAATTCCAAATCCAAAAATGCACTTTTGAATGGTCTCAATGATACGGTATTCACCAAAGTTGCACATTGTAAATCCGCTAAAGAGATTTGGGACAAGCTTCGAAATATTTATGAAGGAGATACAAAATTCAAAGAAGAAAAGCTTCAAACTTAGAGAGGTCAGTTCGAACAACTAAAAATGAAGGAAGATGAGAATATTGTAGCCTACTTCTTACGAGTCGATGAAACAGTGAATGCAATCATAGGATTGGGAGAAGAAATCGAAGAATCTGTAATTGTTCAAAAGGTACTAAGATCTCTTCATATGAGATTTAACCCTAAGATATCAATACTAGAACAAATATTGGATCTAAATTCAATAAGCATGGATGAACAACATGGAATCTTCATAGCATATGAAATGAGAACTAAACAGGAAAATCCAGATGTAAAATAAGCAGCCTTCAAAGCATCCAAAAGATCAAAGAAAAAGAAAAAGGAACAAGAAGAATATAGAAGCAGCAGTGACGTCTCAGAAGATGATGAAGAAGTGGCCAACTTCGTCAAAAGACTGAACAAGGGAACCGACAGTAGGTATAGAGGTAAGTTTCCTTTAATTTGTTTTAATTGTGATGGTATTGGTAATTTTTCTAACAAATGTCCTTATAAGAAAAAGATAAATGATGAAGGTTACTCAAAAGTAAAACACACATATAAAGGAAAAAGAACTACAAAGAAAGTTTTCAAGAAAATCTTATGCACCAAAGAAGACATCTCATCATCAGATGAATATGAAGTCAATGACAGTGAGACGGGAAGAGTTCTATTCATGGCAGTAAAAGACTCTGACAAAGAAGAATCTAAATAAAAATATGAAGAATATGAAGAATTCAAAGAAGAAATTGAATAAGCATAACTTGACTATCGAGAAGAATTAATGTGTTCCATAGAAGTTATCAGAAGAGAAAAGAAGAAAAACAAGAAACTACAAGCAGAACTAGAACAAATGATCACAAACTTGAAGGTTCAAATAGAAGAAGATAAAATAATTGATTAAGCACTCAAATAAAAGCTATAATAAAAGGACAGGATCATTGGAAACTTGGAAGAAGAGATTGTCGCACTAAGAAAGGATATTCAAAAGAAAAATATGCAGAATAACTCAAAAGTTCTGGATGACATTATCAGTAGTCAAAAATATCATCTTGACAAGTCCAAACTTGGATACAATCAGACAGAAAAGCGATCAAGATCCAAAACAATATAGTAATAAACATATCCAAAAATTTATTGAGAAACAATCAAAGGGGATAGGAAGATTACAGGGACACTCCTCCACCAAGAAGATTCGGATTTTAGAATAAACAACAGACAGATAAGCCTCAAGAATAAGAAGGATTCATAAGAGCACCTCCTTTCAGAAGATCTTCAACTCCCAGGTATCAAACTATATTTTTTGGTTTATTTTATGAATGTAATAATTTTGGACATAAAGTTGTGAATTGCAGAGCTAACAACAGGAACAATAACAACTTTGAGAGTCATACACAAAGGGGATATTTAAGAAGACCTAGTGAAACACAGAGAAGAAGTTACAACAGGTTTGAATCTTTGAGCACTGAAGTGGAATGTTACAAATGTAAAAATTTTGGACACGTGGCCAAAGATTGAAGAATGGCAGTCCTTCCTAAAGAACCTCAACAGAATAACAACAGTCACAGACATGAACCTCAGAAAATGACATGGATAAGAAATCAAGATCAGTATAGCAATGAAGAGTGCACAATTTCTCTAACAGCTAAGCAGAAGAAACATGGTTGGTATGTTGACAGTGGATGTTCAAAACACATGATATGTGATAGAGACAAGTTTATTACATTACGAAAGGAAAGAGATGGATCAGTCTCCTTCGGAAATGATGATTCAGCCAAAATCATTGGAAAAGGCACAGTCTGAATTGGAAACAAGAATGAAAAGGCAGAAAATGTTCTACTAGTAGAAGATATGAAACATAATATTCTAAGTGTGAGTAAAATGTGTGACCAAGGTCATAAAGTTACTTTTTATTCACAAAAGTGTGAGATAAGAAAAGAAGGTTTATGGAAATTGGTCACTACAGTTGCAAGAACTTCAAGCAACATATATGTGTTAAGTGAAATTGGAAATGAAAAGTGTTTTCTAGGAAAGGAAGATGAAAGTTGGCTATGGCACAGAAGAATGGGGCACATACATTTTGATAACCTTGTCAAAGTTAGTGAAAGAGAAGAAGTCGGAGAAATGCCCCAGTTCACGAAACCAACAAACACTTTATGCAAACATTGTCAACAAGGAAAGAAAACAAAGACCAGGTTTAAATCAAAGGAATATTCAACAACAAGACCACTGGAAATTGTGCATACTGATCTAGTTGGACCAACTAAAACAAAGGGCTTAAAAGTTGAGAAATACTTCATTTTATTAGTTGATGATTATACAAGAATGAATGCAGTTTGCTTTCTCAAGAATAAGTCAGAATCTTTTGAAAACTTCAATATCTAGAAGGAAATGGTTGAAAATGAAATGGATTCAAAAATCAAATGCTAAAATTTCTCATAATGGAGGAGAGTTCACCTCAAAGGAATTTATGTACTACTGCAGCAATCATGGAATAAAAAGACAATTCTCTGTTGCTAGGACACCTCAACAGAATGGAGTTGTTGAAAGAAAGAACAATACAGTACAGGAAATGGCTCAAACAATGTTAATGGATTCGAAATTGACAGATATTTTTTGGACACAAGTAGTGCATACGGAAATTCACATTCAACAGAGTAATGCTCAGAAACAACACTGACAAAACTCCTTACGAACCATGGAAAGGAAGACCAGCAAATGTAAAGCACTTCAGAGTTTTTGGAGGAAAATGCTATATCAAAAGAGAAGATGGTGGAATGAGAAAGTTTGACTCTCGTGTGGAAAAAGGAGTACTTGTTGGTTACTCAAGTACATTGAAAGCATACAAGTGTTACAATATAAGATTGAACAAAGTTGTGGAAAGCATCAAGGTAACAATTGATTAAACAAGCAGACTGGAATCAAAGGAAGAAAATGAATCAATGAAACAACCCTTAGAAGAAGAAGAAGAAGATGAAAAAGAAGTAGAAGAGGAAGATGAAGAGAATCCAATAGAAGCATAAGAGAAAGTTCAGCAAGTGTCTCCAAAGACACCCAGTAAATGAGTATAGAAGAATCATCCTTCAGATCATATTATCGGAAACAAAGATGCAGGACTTGAGACTAGAAGAAGAATATGTTCACTAGAACAAACACACGTAACACTCGTATCTACAATTGAACCAAACTATTTTGAAGAAGCCAGCAAGGATGAATCTTGGAATAAGGCCATGGATGAAGAATTGGATCAAATAGAGAAAAATGACACTTGGGAATTGGTTCCAAGACCAAAGAATAAGAATGTGATCGACACAAAGTGGGTCTTCAGGAATAAATTGAATGAATATGGACAGGTTACAAGGAATTAAGCTAGATTGGTATGTAAAGGATATGCACAGGTTGAAGAAATCGACTTTGAAGAGACATTTTCCCCAGTTGCCAGAATGGAAGCAATTTGTTTGCTTTTATCTTATGCATGCTCCAAAAATGTTAAAATGTATCAAATGGACGTAAAATCAACTTTGTTGAATGGGGAACTTGAAGAAGAAGTCTACATTGAACAACCAAAATGATTTTAGTTGTCATAAAACGCAGATTATGTGTGTAAATTAAAGAAGGTCGTGTATGGTCTAAAATAAGCTCCTAGAGCATGGTACTCTAAACTGGATAAGTATCTACAGCATGCAAGGTTCAAAAAAGAAAGTGCAAACAACAACCTCTACATCAAGGTAAGTCAAGGTAATATTTTATTAATTGAAGTTTATGTTGATGATATTATTTTTGGTAGTGATGATGACAGGTTAAGCTAGAAAATTGCAAAATATATGTAGAATGAATTTGAAATGTAGTTACTTGGATAAATATCATTCTTTCTTGGACTTCAGATATGCCAAAGCAACCAAGGAATTTTTATTTCTCAAACCAAGTATATCACATAAATGCTTAAAAGGTTCGGTATGGAAGATTGCAAACCAGTTTTCACTCCCATGCAAACCAGTCGCAAGTTGATCAAATATGATGATTTGAAGTCTATAGATCAGAGGCAATATAGGTCAATGATTGGCAGCCTACTTACAGCATCCAGACCAGATGTAATGCAGGTAGTTGTACAGGTGGCATGATTTCAAGCAACACCAAAGGAATCACATGTACTAGCAATGAAGAGGATTTTTAGATATCTCAAAGGAGCAGAAGAGTTTGGATTATGGTATCCAAAAGGAAAGATCTATCACTTATTGCTTACACAAATGAAGATTGGGCAGGTTTTATTGATGACCGAAAAAGCACCAGTGGAGCATCATTCTACTTGGGTGAGTGTTTAGTATCATGGCTAAGAAAGAAACAATCATCGGTATCCTTATCTACAATCGAGGCAGAGTACATTGCAGCAGCATATGTTGTACACAAGTTCTTTGGATGAATCAAACTCTGACATATATACAGGTTGAGTATGATGAGCCCATTCCAATATATTGTGATAATACAAGTGCCACCATGATCTCAAAGAATCTAGTGATGCACCCCAAGATGAAGCACATTCCAATCAAGTATCACTTTTTACAGGAACAGGTTGCAGAAAAGAACATCGGAGTTGAGTATGTGGGCACAAAAGAACAAGTGGAAGACATCTTTACAAAACCACTTCCACAAGAAGCCTTTGAGTATCTTCACCAGAGACTCAGAGTTATTTCTACTCCAAAATGAATTCTTTTGAATGCTTGTATTATATGTCTTATATGTACACGAGGAAGCACCATAACGAGGACAATTCAGTTAGAGGGAGCAGCCCCGGATGGAAAGATACCTTTGCCATTGATGACAAAGGGGGAGAGTTTTATCATATGCAGAGGACAGAGGCATGATTCCAAGGGGAGAAATGATCACATAGATTGACTTCAGTATTTCATGAAATGATTCCAATATTGCATCAGAGTGTTTCCATCAATGCCAAAGGGGGAGATTGTTGATTAAGGTTGGTTGTCATTGATGTAAACCCTTGAAGAAATCCTAGTGGCACAAAGGTTTGGGTAATGGACCCAATATTGTTTGATTTAACTATGACTCATTATTGTCTTATCATGGTTTATAATAAGTAGAAATGGATTAACTCCAAAGTGGTCCCCTTATGGTGAAATCCCTCACAGGAAGACGCTTTGCGGATTGAGTTATCTGAGAAGTATAGTTAGAGAACCCATGCTTATTTGTGGAATATTGAGATGAAGGTAAGTGAATTTTTCATTGAAACTATCCTATATGGATATTTCTTGGCATGCCATTTCCAGTGGTATGTGGAATGTCACATAACTCCTCACAGTTAGAGAGTTATGGCCATGAGAAGTTGGAGAACCCAGGTTTGGGTAATGGACCCAAGTTTGTTTGATGGATAATGGTATGATTTTTGATATATTTGTAGGTTATACTATTCTATATGTATGTTACATGTAATTCCATTTCTGGTGGTATGTGGAACGTCACATAACTCCTCACGGTTTGAGAGTTATGGCCTTACGAAGTTGGAGGACCCTCTTATATCATCTAGAAGCCCCAAAAGGTCAAAGTAGTCAAAGTGGTTTAAGAGATTTTAGAAGGTAAATAATAAAGTGAATTGATGAGTGAACTATAATTCAAAGTGAATACAAAATAAATCATTTAAATAATAAATTTAATGGAGAAATTAGAAGTGGGTTAACCCTAAAATAAGGAAAGTGGGCAAAGTAACCTAGAAGATGTTTTTAAGGAAGCTACTTGGAGAGTATAAATAAGAGGCAAGGATCTCTCATTTTAGAAACACTTGAGAATATTGAATAAATATAGGTTTATGACATAAACAAAGTATATCTAAGCTGAATTTATGAGGGAATGTGAAGAAAAGAAGGCCGGAATTCAAGGAAGGATAAATTCTTTTGATGATGTTGTCTAAGGTATGTTATTTACAGGTCATCTCACCATTTTCGCAATAAAGTTTTTTATAGAATGATTCAGACCGTGAAATTTCTATTCCATTGAGGAAACATATACAATTATCTGTGCTAAAAATGTCATCTTGTGGGTCGTTGTATTTTTGGAGTTACACTCCGTGGAAAATAGGGTTTGTGGCTAGTCATGAAACTAGTCAAAAACAAGTGTTTCGGGTAAAAATATAATAACTTATTCATAAAAAATCAAAATTCAATAAGACCAACTATATTGGTTATATTATAGTCTTTAGTATTCTTTTTAACAGTTTCATATCATTTCAACAAATATTCCATGTGGGTCACACTCTAAAGGGTCGCTCTCTAGAATAAGCCAGAATTCAACAAGGTATGCCATTTTTTCTATAACTACTTTTATGAGAGGTTACAAGTAGTGACACCTAGAGGAATTTCATAAAATACACTAAAGAACATTGTGTATCAGTTTTAGATATTTATTCATTACAGGTACAAAGTTATGATTATTTCAAGTTAGGGTTGTTGACTAATCCAAAACTAGTCATGTGAGACTAAAGAAAAGTTTGATGTAAATGCTAGTCTCTTGTTGTT